>JH719947.1:1408549-1463964 GCA_000231845.2 Tetrahymena malaccensis 436 | reverse complement strand
TTGGGATATTTTTAAAAAAATAGAATTTAACTTGATAATTAGTGTTGATAATATAAATAAGATTAAAGATATTAAATTTAATTTACCTGAGATCAATATTGAGACGAGTATGAGATGAAAACTAGGAGTTTGAAAATTTTTTAATAATTGATACAAATAAATTGAAAGAGTAATCAATTAAAAAATAAATTACATCTTTAGGATTTGTAGGCTATTTGTTTTATTTTATCATTTTTTTTCTAATTATAAGAATTTTATCTAAATTTAATTTATTATTTATTTTTGTGTGAATTCATTTTGATATAAAGAATAAATAAATTTTTGAGATCAAATATAAATTTAGAAAATGTATAATAAATAAGAGACGTTTAAAACCACCTAAGGTTTAATTAAGGTGGGTTCTTATAATCCTATTTTTAGAAAATTCTTTTTTATTAAATTACTATTAAAATAAGATTTTTTAAATATTTATGATAATAAATAATCATCTTGCCTCATGATTTTTATATTCATTATTTAAAATAATATAATTTTTAGTTTTTTTCAATTTTTTCTGATTATTTATCAGGTGTGTATTTTTATTGATAGATAGATAGATAAAAATATTGGTGATAATTATTATATTTGTAAATTATTTTATGCAAAAAAATTATTTATGTATTAAACAGATTTTTCAAAACAATCAATATTATCTAAGACAAATACTGTTTTCAATTCTTAAAGTTTAACTAAATTTTTGAACTTTAATTTTAATTAAAAAATATTTTAAAATATTAATTTAATCTTTTTACTTAAAATGTAAGTAGTAACTTACTAATGAATTCGCTACCTAATTCGTAACTCACTGATTATAATTTTTTAAAGCTTAAATTTAGATGAAATATAAAATCCAATTACTCGTTTTTATATGATTAGGGATAGAAACGTCTGAAAGAAAATTTATTTATGAATATTTTTCTTACTTAGTTTGTAAAAACAAAATGGAATGATTGACTGGCTGACTGTATATAAAATATATTGATTTTATAAAATTCAATATATTTAATGAGTATAATAAGAAGGATAATATCAATCAATATATGTGAAAAAACAATAGATTTAATTAGAGAAATAGAAGTAAGTTAATAACTATCTAAGAAATACTATGATGTATGCTAATGAAAGGGATTGGAAGTTTTTCTTTTTAATGATATCCCTTGTTAATATCCTGTTTGGTTCATTATTTATTTTATTTCGTGAACAACCAGGCTATCATGGCAACTGCAACAATAAAGAATTTTTAAATTGGACTTTAATTTCTGCTTTTTCTTGCTTTCTAATGGGTTTGTTGTCTCTTTTCACCATTATCTTAGTATAATGTGGCTAAAAATTCTTTTCTAATTTGTTAGAATACTCATTCTATGCTTGTATAATATATTCCCATATTAGCTTAATGGGTCTCAATTCATCCAAAGATTCTGATTGCGGATAATTATACACTCTCACTTTATTTTTTGTTATTGTTTCTTATGTTCTTTACATTTTAATCTTCTTTGTACTATGCTTAACTCTTTGTATTTTTTATGGAATGGTTGCAATCAGGAGTGAAGACAACGCAGGTTTTAATTAATAATAAGTTGCTCAAATTCCATAGTAATAGCAAGATTAACAGCAGCTATTACAGTAGCAGCAAGACCCACAGTAATAACCATTAAATAATGGGAACAATTAAAATTATCAAGCTATATGATTTAGAAATACTATTAAAAAAATAAACCGAATATTATTAATTAATAATTTGATTCAAACAATTAATAAATGAATGAATCAGGAATCAGTCAGTGAATAATCTCAACATTTAAAAATGAAATATTTATTTATTTATACTTTGACATATAAAAATATCACTTTGATGAATAATATAATCTATTTTATGTAAAAATGTAAAATTTATATCATAAAAATAAGAAAAACTTAAAATATTTATTTAAATATCAAAGAGAAATATTATTTAATGATAATGATATCATCAATTATTAACTTCAATTTTGTGTTAATTTATGTTTATCTCAATATGTATGCACTAATATTCTAGATATATTTTTGTTTTTTAAATTATATTTATTCAATATAAGTTGTTTTAAATTTTAAATAACTTTTTTTAAAAATATTTAATATTATTTTTGTGTTTGTAATTTAATATATTTTTTATTAATAATAATTCTTTTTTTAAATTATTTTGATGTGTTTTTTTCTTCAAGATCTTGCAAATTAATTCGTTTATTGAAAATAATCTTAAAAATCGTTGACATTTAAATTTAAAATTACAATTAGAATCGTTATGATGGTAGGTACTAAATGTCAATAATCCAGTTATTTTTTAGCAATTTTATTAGAAGAAAAAAACTAATTTCAAATGTTTTGATATTTCTTTATTGATTTTGCAGAGGCTCAGGTTCTCTTTGAGAGATGATTCTTAAAATTTAAAAATGGAACAAATTTATTAGCAGATCAGCTGAAGTTAAAAAAAATTAATAATTTGAAATGAGCTAATTTTAAATTTGTTTAATGAATTTTGAAATATTTTCAATAAAATTTAATTTTTTCAAAAAGAAGTTTTATTTTTCAAAATGATATTGAGCTATTTGTTTGTTTAAATATTAAAATTAAAAATTAATTTGGAAAGAAACAAAATTTAAAGTAAATTTTTAAATAAAACTTATTTTATTTAATTTTAAGCTGATTTTTAAATAGAATATACATTTGTTATTAACCTTTTATTATTGGAAAAATTTTAGGGTTTTTATTATGAAACTCAAATAAGTATATCAAGACTAGTTTTTAAAAAAATTAATGGATTAATTATTAAAACTATTTAAGATTTATCTTATTGTTTAATAGAAATGATTAAAAATTTGCTTTTGGTAGAATAAAATAAGCATTCTACCAAATTTAATTTTTTTCAAGAAAAGAAATAAAATATCATTTATAATTTAATTATTCAATGTAGTCTAATAAGGCTGAACATGATGAATGCAAAATAAATTTAAAATTACATTTATTTACTTATTTATGTGTTTGCCTTTATTTAATTGTTTGAATTTCTTTTTGAGTTGATTTTATCTTTGTATTAGGAAAATTATTAATTTAGTCCTATTTAATTTATTTAAGTAATGTTGAATAAAAATTTACACCTTACAAAATGTAATCTGTTAGGATGAATTTATCATATTAGTTAAAATAAAAGGTTGGCTGATTTTATTGATTAGCTTTTTTTGATTCGAAAATGAGTAAGTAATATTAATTTAGGTTGAAATTTTTGTTATTGATTAGAGAGAAAGTTTCAATGCGTACTCTACTTGTTTATTGCGTATTTATATTTTGTTTAAATTGGTATTATAAGAAAATGGTTTAAATAGAATAAAATCTCCAATATTAATTGTCTAATTAATATATCTATCTATAATAAATTACAAATTTTTATTAAGATAGATAGAGAGTTGGGTATATGCAAGCGCAGTAAAGTTTGTGTTCTAATATAAGCAAAAAAGAATTAAGGCAAGCTAATTTTGGTATAGTTAATTAATTAATTAAAAAATTAAATAGTGTTATAGCAAACAAAAAGAGATACCAAATAATTTATTCGATATTTACACAAAATCAATTAAGAAGCTAAACATAAAATGCTAAGCGGATTCATAGGAACAGAAAATTATAACTTGACTGCTTTATAGAATAATCAAAAGGAAATCAATGCCAGGAAAAATGAAAAAGATTATTTTATGGTTTTAGTTACTCTTATGGAGAGAGTTATTTTAAGTATTGGTTTGATGATTCTCAAAATTAAGATTTAATTTTAAAGAATTGTTGAAAGATATCACATATTTTACAAAAATCTTGAAGATATTTATGAAATGAACTTTATTGCAGGGGAGGAAGATGCTAAGCTACGTGAAAGATTGAGGAAAAAGTTTCATTACTCCTTTTTTGAAGTCTTAAAGGAATGTGAAGCTGATGAAGACAACTTGTTAGAAGCAACTTTTGAAAATACAGTCTACAATGCTTTATATATTTCTGAAAGAAGATAGGCATAGCTTGATAAAATGAATTTTGCTCCTAAAATTAATTTTAAGCAAATCGAACACCAGAAAAAATCTCTATGCAAGGAGAGCAGGAAATAAAACAAAGGAGTTACTTTTAATATTAATGAATAAGCAGAATTAAATGACACTTAACAAGTTTAGGATTAAAATACGTACAATCAATAAGACTGATTGCTCTAAAACTGAAAATCAGTCACTTTCCTATTAATTTCTATTTATTTTTAATCAATCTTTGAACATACATTATTAATAAACAAATGCCCATATAAACCTTTGTGAATAATCAATCATTAAGTAGTTCATAATTCAAATCTATTTCTAATTTATTAAAAATTAAAAACTTTATTATATCTTTCTTAATACCTGCTTCATTGCTAGAAAAGAATTTAGCAATAATTAAACCAATTCAAAAAAAAATAAAAATAGAAAGATCTTTTTTAAATGATAATAAGTTTTTTATCTATTCGAAAATCTATACAGTTTATTGCTCAATTTATTCTTAAAAAGCATTGTATAATCTGAATACAAAAGCTGATCATTGTAAAAAAGGAGCTTTAAATACTAAAGTTAAGCTGAAATTCTAAGAGAAAGTAGAAAAAATATTTTGAAAATTTGTCAAAATTTTTGAAAAACTTATAATTTCATAAATGAATGATTATAGATAACAACTACTCTCTCCCAAATTAAAAATTCTTATATAAAAATTCGATAGGAAAATAATTAAAAGCTGATACTATATTGATTCCATTAATATATTTCAAGATACTCAAAATTTAGGACCATCATTTTAATAATTAAAAAAATTCAAATTAATCTATCAATAACACTTCTAATCAGCCATAATAACCAAATCTTTGAAATGTCTAATACTTATTGAGAACATAAACTAATAATAAAAAAATATATAATTATAAAAGAACTAACTAATTATTCTAGAAATATAAAAAATTTACTTTCTATTTAAAAATTAAGATTTTAATCAAATAATAATTTTTTTGTTAATATTTATTTATAATATCATATTTACTTGCTAATAAACATTTGCATATTATCTAATTAATTTATGTAAATATTTTTTTTATTAATTTTTCAATTTAACGAAGGTAATTATTTACTTCGAAATAAAGTTAATCACTTTTTCTTAAATTTTCTTAAATTCATTATAGTTTAGCAATATATTTAATTTATTCAGAGCAGTGTATTTACAACTATCACTGTTAAGATAAAGTTGAAAATCAAATAAGTGGTTATATAATTATTTTTAAATAGCCAAAAAGAAAAAGCAAAAATTTTTAAAAAACTATATTAATGAATTCTATTAAATATAAATTCTTAAATATTTGTTTTACTCATGAGAATCAAATTGAATTCATGATTGTAAATTTATGTAAATAATTTAATAATATTATTCAATAGAGAATATTTTAAGTTGTAAAAATATTTTGTAGTTAATTTTTGTATGTATGTCCATTAATAAAATATTTTTATTAAGTACTATTAATTAACAATCTCATATTTTCTAATTTAATATTTTTTATTTATGTTATTTATTAGGTATTAAATAGAATATTTTAATTTTTTTTTGCAAAAATATGTTTTGAAAAAACAAGAATTAGAAATAATAAATTTTGATTTTCATAATTTAATTTAAATATTAAAATTATTTTTTTTAAATTGAAAACATAATTTATAATTGAGAATTAACAAACTACTAAAGCATAAAAAAACTCTATGATCAATATTTTTATTTATTCAAATTTAAAATAATTTTTCAAGTGTTCCTCAATTTATAACAGAACACAAATAGCAAAAAAAAAAGAAATAATTTATTTTTCAACGTTTTAAAAATTATTTTTTTAGTTATCAATAAAAATAGTTAGGAATGGTATTTTTTATAGATTTTCTTGCTTCTGAATTATACGTAAGTAGAACTAGCTATTTCTGAAAATTCATTTAAATTAGTTAAAAATATGAATTAAGTGAACTAAGAATATTTATTTTTTTTTAATGACGTAAAAAATTTGAAATTATTGTTTTTTACTTTTACAATATTTTTTAATATTGAATTTGATTTTACTTACCTTTTTTTATTAAATAAATCATTCATAGACTTTTACCAAGTTTTATATTATCTTTAAAAAAGAATCAAATACTTAAGACTTAAACAATTAATTAAGAATAGCATAATTTTTAAAAAATAAAATCAAATTCGATATATTAACCTATTATGTTATTATGTGTCAAAATAATTATTTTCAGTTAAGTTTATGTGCTTTTCAGGCTAGAAAGTAGGTGCATAGAATTATCTATTTCAAATTTTGTAATAGATATAAAAAATATTTGAATTATATGTTTATCAGAATTTTTAATATAGCTCATAAAAACTACATTGCTAGTTATCGCTAACTAAATTTTTATCAAAAAAGCAAATTTAAATTCTTAAAAAAATAACATTTGCATTAATTTATAATTAATTAACTATTTTCATCTGAACTTAAATATATATCTAAAATACAAAGCTAATTAGTCTATAATTACCATGGGAGCAAACAACGTTAGAGAATAATTATACGAAGCTGTAGAGACTTCTGATGAGGCAAGAGTTGCTTAGCTCATCAAAGTAATTTTTATTATTTATTATCAAACACTTTTAAGATGTGAAATATAATATTGATATTTTTTTTAAATTAAATAGGAAAACCCAAATCTACTAAACGCTCCTCTAACTGATGACTGTCAGAATACAGCACTGTCAAGAAGCGTTTGGAGAAACGATTAAAAGCTAGTTAAATTAATTTTAGGAGTAATCTATTATTCATATAATTATTGATGCATTTTAAAATCGCTACATTAAAAAAATTAGATGGGCAGTTAAATTAATAATACAGCTTCAAAAGGAATAACGCCTTTGATGTGGGCAGCTAAAAGAGGACACCTTGAAATGGCAAAACTTTTAATTGAAAATGGTGCCAACGTTCTCTAAAAATCTGATGATCTTCAAAGTAAAATTGCAAATAATTTACAACTTATTGATAATTTGATGGAAAATTTGAAATTCGAAGAAATATTTATTTGCTTATTTATTTATTCAAATAAGAATTTACTGCTCTTGAACACGCAATAGTAATGGGTTAATATGAAATGTGTTTATACTTGCTATCCTTAGATCTAACTCAATTAGAGTAAATTAAAAATTTTTTTTGTTATAAAGGCTTAAATATTTGTTTATCTCAAAAGAACCTTATAAACTCCTGAAGTGTATTAAAAGGGAGCTGAAGGCAAGTACTTAAGTTTTTGCAATTACGAACAATTCTTGGATCACTTGAAGGCTAGAATTCCATTTGAATCATGTCCTAATTTCTTTTAAAGACCTCCTAGTAATTAATAATTTATTTAAAAATCAAATGTCTAAATTCCTAATTTTTGATATAAAAAGAACCTGAATTAATTGATCCTGTAATAGACCCTCGTGAAACTTGGGTATAATTCATTAAAAGAAACATTGAATTCGAAGAACCTCCAGTCGTAACATATAAATTTGAATTATAATTCGTTTTTATTAAGTTTGATTTTAATATATAGGTTGAAAGAAGCGAATTACCTCAACACCTATAACCATAAAATAGATTCATGGGTAAAGTGAGACAATATTTAAATGGTAAAAGTCCATATCCTGCAAAAAATCCTAATAATTTAGAAGATAGAAACAATGTTGAGCTTTAAGACCCTTTTGTAGATAATAGAGTTTAAGTAGATACCCCTCAAAACAATAACAATTTAAAAGAGTCTACTAAATAACCAACACTCTAATAAAATATATACTCTAACTAAGGAAGTTAATTTAATATAGATAATCCTTAAAGTAAAGAAAAGGAATTAAATATTTGAAATTATTTTTATCGATTTTATGTAATGTGAATTCTATCAAATAATTAGTGTATTTATTCAAAAAATAACTAAAGTGTCTTTAATATTAATTTTTTATAACAAATTTATTGATTATTTTCTTTTTAATAATTCAATTTGCATATATTTCATTAAACGTCATTAAAAATATAAAGAAAAAAATATATTTCTGAAATAATTATCATAGTTTATTTGATTTGAATTGATCTAATATTAATTATCAAAGAAATTAATTGTAAACATTTTAATGAAAATAAATGCTTGTTGTGATATATCAATTGTAATTTCATTAATTAGATGTTATTTAATTTGTAATTATTTCAGAATTAAAATAAGTTCAAAAAATTAGAATTTTTATTTAACTTTAGCTTTAATAAAGAATTTACATTTTGAAAATTTATATCAATGATAAATAAATAAATAAAATAATTTTTAAACTATAAATGGTTTTTTAATTGGGAAAATTAAATTTTTAAGTGCTAATATTTTGTTTAATATTTCAAAATTTTTTGAATTGCTTTAGATTTAGATGCCTTTATAATTAATTCATCTTAGATTTTATTTAAAAATAAGATAACACGAATACCTCAATTGTTTTAATGGTATTAATTTCTTTAATAGAACTGATAAAATGAAAACATTTCAATATATTCTTTTTAATTAATTAAAACAAAAATTAATCTTATTGTTTATAAATCTGTAGTGTTGTTGATATATCTTTCTATAAACTTTTTATAATATTTTCAAAATTACTGGATTTAATGTGGATAACTATTTAATATGTTTCTCACTATATTTATATATTTTATTTCTATTGGAAATTATTATTTTAATCTTTTCTTAAACTATTTTTTGATAAATTTTAGATACTTTTAAATGATTAAGATAGCTAAAAAAAAATTTATTTATTTATATATCAACACAGCATCATCGATTAAGAAAGGAAATTTTTGTGAAATTAATTTGGTTTTTTTGAAATAAATATAAAATTTTAGTTATTTGTGTATGATCTTCAAAATCGCTAAAATAATCTTAAATATATCTTTTTTTATATTAACTCTATTGTTTTAGAATATTGATTTATTATCTCTAAATATATAATTTATCCTAATGATTTTTATTCTATTTATATTTTAAAAGCATCCATATAAATTTCATTTTAAAAAATGGCAAATAGTTTTGATGATGTCTTTTACTTATTCATTTGAGAGTGAAATAATTAATTTTGCTTTAATTTTTTGCTTCTAAATATTTTTTGTACTATTCTTGAGGTTGTTTGTCAATTTGAATGAAAAATGTTATTTTTTGATATTTTTAATTAAATTTAATTAAATTTGAAAAAATTTTTGGCATGCCCTGTTACTTTTTGTTTTTAATTAATTCTTTATGTTGTTTATATTTATGTTATTTGTTTTTGTTGTTATTTGATTTTTCTTTTTTAGTCTTTTTTCTTGTTTTAATTAATTATTTGTTTTTTTGTTTTCTTTTTTTAGTTTTTTTCTTTTAATTAATTTTATTAGTCTTTTTTTGTTTTCTTTATCTGTTTTTGTTTTTTTATTCTTCTAATTTGTTTTCTTTAATCTTTTATTTGCTTAGTTTTTAATTCTATTGGTTATTTTTTTCTTATTGTTTTCTAATTTTCTATATTTTTATTTATTTATTCATTTATTTTTTTTATCTTTTATTTTTATTTATTTATTTTTAATTTTGAGATATAATGCGAGAGAGCCATGTAAGGACTTAAAAATATTTATTTGTTTATTGATTTTTTTAATTATTTAATGATTTATTTATTTATCTAAAATTTTTTTATTAAAAATGCGAGATATAATGCGAGGCCTATGTAAAGGACTTTAAAATTTGTTTAAAAAATATTTTTAAAAAATAGGTTAATATATGATTCAAGGAGGGCTTTTTTAAAAAATATTGAAAATAAAGGCTTCAGGATTTTTTGCACGGCTTTACGATGGGCGGTACGGTGAACTTTGATGGGCGGAACGAGATAAAGGATTCGCATAATCGGTGAACGATTTTGATGGGCTTTATTTGCGAATCCTTTATTTAACGGGACTAGCATTCATTATTCAAAAAATGAATAATGAATGCTTTAAAAAATAGACAAACATAAATTAAATAAAAATGAAAAAAATAAATAAATTAAATGAAATAAAATAAAAGAGAACAAATGGAAAAAGAGGGGAGGACTGAGTAAATACACTTGAGGTGAATACATACAATCTCGACGTTTGTAAGAATGACTACAGATATAGTTTTGGATTTAGGGAATACTTTTTATCTATCAGATAGGTTCGGATCCGCGAATCGGATTTTACTGTTGACTCTCTGGATTTAAAAACTTAATTTAAAAAACTTGATTTTTTTCTCCAATAGATAATGTATTTTCTTCCCTGCATCTGCCAAACTAAGTCACTGATAACAATCGTCCCTCCCCAATACCCTCTGAACATAAAACACATAATAAACAAATAAATTATCATATGATTAATTTATGTGTCTCTTTCGATCTTCACGTATCTCTTCTACCTTTTTTATTAATTAATTGAAAGTATTTAATTCAAATTTAAAATAATGTTACACCAAGCCTATATATTTAAAATATAGGCTTGTAAATAATTTTTTTGGTGCAGCATAAGGATGGGAAAAAGCTAACTAAAAGCACATTCTTAGAAGGTCAAGGGAATCTAATTTTTATTTTAGTTTTGGAAGAGTATCAAAATATTCTATCAAAAAAACAAATGTTACTTCATCTATACATTTAATATTATTAAATGTATAGATTAGATGAGGGGGTTTATAAAAAGCAAATAGCAATATTTAGAAGTTGGTCTTATCAGGCTGTTTTTGTCTCTTGCTTGCTTGTTAAATATATTAAATTTATGTGGTTGGCTTTTTAAAAAAATTTATTTGCCTATTCCACTTTCTATAATTTGGGTTTTTAATATAGAATTACCAGTTATACTGATTCGACAGTCTATGTATTTTCAATGATTTTGAAAATGTTTTGAAGAAATAAAAATAGAGGAAGAGAAAGACTTACCAGGAGATAGTTCCTGTCCCTGTACACATAATCTTATCGGTCACATAACATGAAGGTTATGGATACTTACGATTACATGTTTCTCCAGCAACTTTGGACCACTAAAATTTAAACATACTTTCACAAGCACATACATTCTCAAAACTGTCTGAAATTCGAGTCAAAAATAGGCATTTTTGATATCGAACGCTTTTTAGTTAAAAGAACAAAAAAATCAAAAGAAATAACTTACTTCTATTTTTTAGCAAATCTAACAGGTTAAAAATTATTTTTAGCAAATAGCAATCCTATTTAATAAATTACAAATTTAAATAAATTAAGAAATAAAATTAGCTGAGAAGAATGCCTCAACATAAGTTAGATTCAATATGAAGGTCTTAGACAAAGCGTTCTAGCAACTTCTCTTAAAATGGATAACCAATAGAATTTCCTTGTGATTCAGAAAGAAGAATAGAGAAGAATCAAAATAAAGAGATTCCCTTACAAGTGTTCCTCTTTGATTTGTCTTTTTTCCTTCAATGTTACAGCTACTAGTAAAGCTTGAGACCTGCCTGTGAGAAAGAAAAAATAGGCTGTGTATTCCCATAAATTGCTTCTTTTCTCTTCCTCGGTTCACCATAGAAATATTCTAAAACAAAAGATTCTTCATATACTAGGTCTCCACTCTATAATCAATTCAAGTTTCCCAAAAATTATGAAAAGAAAATAAAGTTTCAACTTTTCTAAGCTTCTTCTAATATCTCAGATACTTCTAAATCTTGGTGATTGCGATATCCCTGCATTCGCTATGCAGATCTCCAAGCAATACCAGCAACCTTCACAAATATCTCCAAAATACTCCTCAAAGATTCCACTAGTTCAGTAGTCTCTTAGACATCTCATGATTTACTGCAGAAGAGGCTGCATTCGAAGCGATCCCATAATGAGCTTCTCAAACACAAGAGTCTCCTCAATCATCAAACTTCATCACTCGTAATCTCCTAAGGTATTTCCATAGTGTACAGAGATGTTAACTATAGACATTTTCGTAGTAAAGAAGATCCAAGATTGTTTATAGATCCATCGAAATGTCGCACATCCCTTACATAGCCTTCTCAGAATCATTGCAATCATCTCCTTAATTTATTGTCTAGCTTGTCCAAGAAACTTTCAAAAGAAGATCTAACAGAAGCTTTAATTTTCTCAGCACAAAACACATAAATGGTTGCTTATTATTTTCTTTGGTTAATTATTATTTATGTGTATTTTGATTTATTAATTGCCATGATTTTTCTAACCATTTTATTATTATTATTTAATGATATTCATGTTTTTATGTTTCTTATTTTTGCTTTTTGTTTTTCTTATTTAATTTAAATTTGAATTTTTAATCGTTACGATATTAATTAATTTATTTATTTATCTCTTTTACTTTAATGTTTTTTATGAATATCATCATCATTATTTTAATCATTTTTGTATTATTTCTATTTTAAATTTTAATCTCTTTTATTTTATTATTATTATTTATTTTGGAGATTTGTTTTATTAGACATAGTTTTAGGCAAGATTAGCAAATATAGGTTCTTTAGAATAGATTAGACTTAGGATTAAGTGTTTTAGCATTCAAGTCATTATTATTTAATATAAGAGGTTTATCAACATTAGAGCTATCTACTCAAGACGATCCCTATAAAAATGAAATCTTGAAATAGAAAACTACTCAATAGCAAGACATAGCAAGCTAAAGGTAGAATGTGGTATTCCTCTTATAAGAAATTAATATAGACTCAGAGAAGCAGCTCATTAACCAGAAGAATCTCAGTTTATTACTCAAATCATAAGAAATCTTAAATAGAATCAATTTATTTTTATTATTTTATCTATCTTCTAAAGAGAGAGTAGCCATATGATTCAAAGCTATCAACCCAAGACGATCCCTATAAAAATGAAATCTTGAAATTGAAGAATACTCAATAGCCAAGAATAATAGGCTAAAGGTATGAATCTATGGCTTCTTTGACTCTAGAGTAGCAGTAAGCTGATCAATTCATTCAATAAGACATCTCGCTTTCTTAAAGAAATAGAACCTTTTCCCATTAATTAGGAACTATCTCAAAAAGCAAGAGCAAATATCATAAATTTTCTCAGCTCATTTTCAATAAAATAATTAGAATAAAAATCCTCTAATTATTCCTAAGGAAGATCTAGCTGGAGTAATTAATAGCACAGCTTCAGGCAACTCTGAATACAACTTGCAAATAAATTATTTACTTCTTAGTTACATGATCTCAAAATTCTTTCTATCTAGAAATATAACTCTTTTTCGGTCATTTTTGCAATTATAAGCCTTTGATTAAATGTTTCTTCTATTGGATATTGTGTTTGTAAAATCGGATTCCAATTAAAGAATGTTTTAATTGCTCATTTGTTGCAATTTATGACTGCTTGCTTATGACTTTTCAATGTGAATTGAAAAAAGCAGAACTCCTTTTGTTGACAGAAAGACTAAAAGTACCTTTTAGAAAGGATAAGAGACGATATAGAATCAATATGCATCATTAAAATAGAGTCAAAAAGAAAGTCACTTCTACTATCAAATATTAAAATCCACTTAGAGAATGCAAGATAATTGAGTTAACGAAAGACATCTAATTTAATCCAATCAAGCAATAGTTACGCATCAAACTTCTTTTAAAAAGAGGTAAACCAAAGAGGTCTCATACATGGATTACTACGATGCCAGATAAAGGTGATAACATGCAGTGTGCTATGAAGGTGGTCTAAGTCTCCATAACACATCCTTTATCTTAATCATCTAAAAATGCCAAAAGGGGTAAAGGAGGCTCAGAGATCTTAAAATTTCATTCTTTTTGAGGGGGAAAAGCCTCAAGAATCAGATCTGCTGGCGCCTAGGTAGAGGTAGGTTAGGCCTCAAGAATGATTAAAGGTGGTCAATCTCTAATACACTCCTCCCTTTTCACATAAATTCTTCACCCATGTAGAATAACCATCATTATTTACCTTTTAATAGATGCAAATTGCCTGACTATAGATTATCAGTCAGTCTCCAATCACACTGTATGTGATCTATCAATCCTCTTACACCTTTTAAGTTTCATTGTCAACTTTTTAGTAGAAACAAGCTAACTTTTTTCATCTATCCATTTCCTAAACTTCATATTCTTTTCCTCCACCATCAAGCTTCTCCTCTAATTGAAAGAGGCAAAGGTAATATGATGAAAGAAAAATGAAATTTTAGAAAAAGTGAAGTATTGATTCATTTTAAATAAGTTATCTCTTTATCTTCCTAATCATATCTCTGGTCAACTTAAACAAAGATGATAGGATACTTTTTAAAATGTCAAATATCAACTGGGATAAAATGTTATATTTATGTAAATAATATTAGATAGACAAAAAAAATGAGAAAACTAGGCTTAAGAAGTGAATTTTGCCTCAGACAGCAACATCTTTACTTGCAAAGCGATGTAGGCTGAGAGATCCTGCATACACAAACACTTTCACAAGACCTAAGAAAATTCTAGCGAATACAGCTAACAATTTTTCATAGCCTCTTGCCATTTTTATATGTCTATAAAACTAACAATACTTCTTTACTTTTTTCTTATTGTTTCGTAACGATTAGTATATCTTTAATTAAGAAAAAAATTCAAAAAATTGAAAATCTTAGAAAAAACAAAAATTAAATTCTAATCATAAATTTTATTAAATACTAACAAAACCCTTGAATACTTAACAATTTTAAAATTTAATTTATTTTCAAAATTCAAATCCAAAAAGTTATCAAATTAGTTAGTTAATTCTGTTATTCCCATCCTTAAAAAATTAAAAGCAAATAAAAGGCTATACAAAAAGTTAAATAATCTTAATACCTATCTATCTATTTATAAATTATATAAAGAGTTTTCTTCATTTATTAATTTCTTTTAAATTAAAATACAAATTCCTTTAAATACTCATTTACTATTTTATTTATTCATGATCAATAATAAACAATAAGAAATATTAATTATAATAATTTTTCTAAAAAACTCTTATTTAAAATATTTTTTTATCATAATCGCCTCATTTATGAAGCTTATATTTTAATTTTATTTTAAAATAATATTAAAAAATAAAAATAAATAATTTATATTAATTTATGACAATTAGAAATAGGAAAATAAATAAAAGACCATATCCTAAAGTATATTTGATAGTCAGTCTAATTATTAAAAAGCTAATAGATGACCCTTTATTTTTGATTTAAATGACTTATTTATTTTATCTATTTAATCAAAATTTATTATAAATTAATATGAAAATTTTTTCTATTCTAAATTTTATTGCATTATTACGCACTATCACAATAAAAACTAATAAACTACTTTAACTCAAAGTTAGGCTTCAAATTTATGAGATTAGAGCAATTTACTCAATAAAAAATTAAGGTTTATGATACATTCGAATGTACTAATTTAATTCTAATTTTTAGTATTTATAGAAAATATTATTAGTATATAAATGGAGAAAAACAAAAAAATCAAATAAATGCTGAAATATAAAAGAATGCACTTTTATTGTTTTTAATTAAGTTTTGTATTGAAAAAAAAAAATCAAAATCAATTAAAATGTGTTCACTAACTTAAAGAGTTAATGAAACATTTCATAAATGCCCATATATATTCATCTTCATATTTACTAACTATTTTTTCTCTTAATACATAATAAAGGTATTGATGAAAACTAAATTATATGTTTAATAAAAAAATTTTAAATGTATATTATTGACTTTAATTTTAAATTAATAGATTTATTTATTGTAAAATAATATACTGGTTTTTAAAAAGCAAATAAATTTTATAACAAATATAAATATTCTCATATTATTTTTACTTGAGTAGTAAAATATTATTAAATTACTTTTTTTATTAGAATAAATTAATTAATTTGTATAGATAGATAAATATATAAACACAGTTTTATTAGTAAGTATTGTTTTTATATTTTCAAAAAATAGGAATTTAATATTCATGACAAATAATCAAATTAGGGAATTATGTATAAAGACGAAAAATATGCTTTAAATTTTATAACATTTCAGTCTTAATCAAATTTGATTTAGTTTTCAAATCTCTCAATTTTATTTTATCTTTTTTGATAATTAATTTCTTGTGTTATTTCATTAGTAAAGATAAATGATCCATCTTGGATATAAACATTTTCGTCTTTATTGAAATTAAATTGAGGAAAGTCTCTTGTTCTGTATGCAGTTGATGACAAAATAAGATTGTTTTGTTTTACATAATCAGAATTTTTAATGGCCCTATTCATAGCTTTATGAGGAGCTTAATACAATTCAAATACATCTCTTTTATCTTTTTACTCCATTTCTTTAAAATAAGCCTAACTTTATTGTTTGAATTATTCAGAGTTAACTTGCAATTTTTTTAGCAAGACTGACTCAATAATTGTGCGGCAGTGAGAATTAACTTTAGCTGTAATAGAACAACAGCATTTTTATCCAAATGAAATTTATTTTTTTAAAGCAGATTCGAAATGTATTAAATAATCAACTAAATAGTTTCTTACTTAATTAGCAATTTATATTTCTTATTCACCATCAACCTACTATTGCATTTGTGGTTATTAAATTTCAGCTGCAGCTGCGTCTAAAGAAATACCTATTACAGGTGGTGGTGGCATATTCATATTTTATAAATCTTAGATTTAATCTTATTAAACATTAATATTTATTTCAAATTTATCTTGTTTTTCTACAATATTTATTTCTTTGACATTTTCTAAAACCTAGTTTTATTGTTAATTAATAGCCGCCATTTAGTTCATTTAAGGAGGATAGTCATAATTGCCTTATTCCATGTTTATTTCCTATTGAGGGTTAAAAATAGGGGGCTATTATTATCCTTCGAATTCAAAATTTGCAGGGGCAGGTGGGAGAGGAGGTTCAGAAGAAAATTACATTTAAGGAGGCATTGCAGGATCCTAATAATTTGGGCTTGTATATCCTGGTTCTGATCTAAAACCTCCATGAACTTATGTCTTTTTTTAAGTTGGTTTAAATGGTTTCAATGCTTCATCAAAATTAAATTTCATAAATTATGTCCACATTTTTAGATTAACTTGGAGTTCCTTATTATTTTGTGGGAGCTTTTAGAATGCGACATATTCATCACAAAGATCTGAAATAATAGCTTGAATTACCATCTTAGCATTATCAAAGTTTCCCATAGCTCTCTATAGATAATTTAGCTTTTTCTCAAAAGAAAGCAATTTAATTAAACAAAATCTATCAACGATATCAAGCATAGTTTCGTTTAATTAAACTCTGTTACGCATAATTAGAGTAGCAGCATCTTTTCTCATAGATTCAATTACCGTTATTTTACCTAAATTATATTCTTGTGAGAAAGTACCTTTTTTCACTAATTCTGGCTTGTAAGTGTAAGTTAGAACATGATTGTAAGAAGGATTTAATTAATCAACCTTTTTCAGGACAGATTTTGCTTTTGAGAATATCTTTTCATCAGACGGGTTTGAGCAACAAGAGATACTAGTATGAAAGTCATAAGTATATGAACAATCCATAAGATAATTTCCTAGTAATGCCTTTCTAGTTTCTTCATCGGGATCTACTTAATTTAAATCTTATTTGTCTTTCTAATCAGAAACAAATTATCTGTATAGTTCATTCTCCTAATTACCTACACCTACACTGGAATCGCTATCGCAATTAGGGTGAATTAACCAAAATTCATTATAATTTTAGCAAGGACCTAAGATGTATGCATTTATATTGTAGTCTTTAATTCCTTTATAGATATGAGGTTCTCTAATTTACTTCATGGCATTAGTTTTTTCGCTATTAATAAGAGAGTATTCGTTAGTCAAAATGATAATTACTTTATTTTTGTAGAGAGTTGACAAAGGCTTATCGATTGGACCAATATAATCATAATTAAAACCTTGATAATTAGATATATTCCATAAATCAACATTACCCCCAAAGGATTCAGCAAATTGCTTCACAGAATCAATAAAAATACTTGATGTTTCGCAATTAAAAACGAGCAAAAAATCAGAATTTTGATCAAAAGAGTGTCCTTCTGTCAATTAAATATGGAAATTTCGTGTTTAAATGTTTTAGAACACCTCTGCTTGATTGTGGTAATACCCTAAATCTAATTTGGCTTGCATTCTTATATTTGTGTATAAAGGTAAATTCTAATCCTTAAGCTTGATTGTTCCACTTATAATTTTTTTTTCATTTGGCCCTATGGAAGTGATAAACTCCTATTCAATTATGTAATTAAAATTTTCATTCATGCTGGGATTAATAAAGTTTTTTTGATTTCTTGCATTCAGCCCCCAAACACTAGAATTGCGATAATTTTTATCTTAGTCTTCAAACATTTTTGGGATAAAATCCACTGTTTGTCTTGTATCACATAAAATTAATCTAAAGTTAAGCAATCTATTATGATCAATACCAATAGGTTTGGTAGAGCGGTTCCAAATGCTTATCGCAAAAGGGGATTCTTCCCTTAATGTAACAGACCTCAAAAGTTAGACAGGAGAAATTTCAACTGGAAATCTCACAGTGTAGTTATTTGTTTAATCTGTGACAGTCTAAAATTCTTTGTTGACTCTTTCAACCTTGGCTCTGTAGTCAACTACAGCTGTTTATTTAAAAACAGAATCAATAGCAGATTTAGTAAAATCTTTTATTTTAAATTAAATCGGATTTGCATCTGTAATATTAAAAACATGTCCTATGGGTATACTATGAGGAATAAACACAGTGTCTATTGGGTTAAATTAAATCCATGTATTATCCTGTAAATATAATCCAATCTACTATGCAACAGGAGTGTGCATACCTCCAATATTTAATACCTCCATAGCATTTATCACTAATGATTCTCCAGGTTCTATGATTCCATCATCAGATTAAATAGCACAAACCCTATCTACTTTGAGATTGTAACGATATGAGTACTATTTTCCATCAAGTATGTAAGCAAAAGAACCTTCTCTTCCTGGTCTTCCATTTCTGCCATTTACACCATCTCTACCTTTATAAAAAAAGAAATTTTTTAAGGATTAATTTTATCCATACAAATCTTTCTATAAACATTGGCTAAACAAATTATAAAAATTGAGTCTTTTTTAAAAAAACAAAATATCTCTAAAAAGCTAAAAAATGATAATCCTTTTAACAAATAACTAAATACTTTGATTGTTCTATGTTTATACTATAATTAAATATATTTAAGTAAGTTTTTTTAATTTTTACCTCTAAAACCTGGCATACCACTATGGCCACCAGGATTGCTGTAGTGCCTTGTTACTCCATTTGAGGTTTCTGACCATGAGTAGCTACTACCTCCTCTACCACCGAATCCTCCAGAACCTCCACTACCACCTGAGCCTCCTAATCCTGCATTACCTGCTCTGTAGAAGACTTAATCGATTAGCATAAACAAATCCATATCTTAGCTATCGGCAGTTACAGTAATGGCTCCGCCATCACCTCCATTACCACCATCACCACCATTACCTCCATCACCACCGTTGCCTCCATTCTATCCATTAGTACCACTAGAATATCTAGTTGCATTACTTCCACTCATACCATCACCTCCTCTACCTCCATTTCCACCTGTTCCTCCGTGGCCTCCATGACCACCATTTGAAATGAGATTAACTTTATTATTGGAATCTCCTAAAATTAAATTGTCAAAAAGAGATCTTTAATTTAATTCATTTATAATTATTTTTGCTGATCCATCAGTTCTTAAAACTAAACTAATATTTCTAGCATGCGTTGCATCAGCTCCACATCCAGCATCAGAACCATCCTGTCCACGCATACCCATAATACCACTAGAACCACTTCTACCATCAATGCCTCTAGCACCGTTTATTCCACTATAATCAAAGGAAAGCATTTCTATGAATTTAGAAATTAGATTATTTGAATTAAAATATATGAAATTGATATTTATTTAGAATAATATTAAATATAATCAATATTATGACCCATACAATTAAATAAGCATAAAAAATTATAATTTTTATAAGGTGTAATATTCGTTTAATAGTATCTTTTAAATGTAAAGTTATTAAATATAAAAATATTAATAAATTCTGAGTAAAATAATTAAGTATCCCTTTTAAAATTTAATTAAATAAAAACCTTTGTTATAATTAATTATCTGATCATATTGACTGATTAGCGTAGATATCTGCTTAGAATTATTTTTCTATTCCAATTACTTTTAAAATCTAAGAAAGTAAATTGATTTTAATATTTCTATAAATAAATTTAATCAGATTATTTATGATAATATAATTTATTAATTTTAATTTATAATTTATACTTAGTAAGTAAATAGAATACATTATGTAACATATTTTCATAAATTAACTAATCAATTCAATACATTCATTTTAAATTTAAAAAGTTCAAAATGCTATTTTTATCTAAATTATATTTTTTAATTTCTATTTGTTAAGCTAAAGTCTAAATACATTTAATATTATAATAAATTAACAAAGATGCAATTTAAACTTAAACTAAATCAAAACACTGTTTGCTATTTTCATTTTTTCAATTTTTTCTTTCATTTATTTTTAAAAACTTTACAAATTTTATTTTTATATATTCAGCCTTTCTTGTGAATTGAAGGTATCGTGAATGCATTATCTAATATATTTTCATAAATGAACTAAATAAAATATTTATTTTTATATATTCAACCTTTCTAGTAAATTCTAATTTTTAAGGAAGCTAAAGTGAATACATTATTTAATATATGTTCATAAAGTACTAAATAAAAATATTATTTTTAAAATTTCAATAATTTTGCATATGTTTAGTTAGTCAAAGAAATTTATAATTTAAAAATTTTTTATATGGAATGTAATAAAACAAAAGAGAATTTCTCTATCTCTTATCTTAATTTTTCTGGATTTATAATTTTAAATTTATAGTTTAAATAATAATTTATCTTAATGTATCATTAAAATTAAATCTATTTTTCGAATTGTTCTACTTTTTATTATCTTTTAAACTAATTTGTTGTTTGTGTTGTATCATCAATAAAATAAAAGGATCCCTCTTAGATTCTATTAGGTATTTCATTTTAATCTTTGTTTTAATTTTCTGGTTTTTGAAGTTTTTATCTGTTAAATTGTATAAAATTTTCTTAGAATTTAGCATTTTATGTCTAATTTTCTACAAATACTTCCTTTTGATAACACTTTTAAATTTCATAAATATTTGGTATCGTTTGCTTTATTTATTGTTATGAAATTTGTTGGTATTATTAATACTCATTTTTATCTGTGAATATCTTGCCTATAACTGATTCAAGTACGTGCTTGCAGTATTTAACAATCTCTGAAATACTCGTTGTGCAACAACCTTTTTTTTGGAGAGCTATCACATACCAAATTTTGTACATTTAAGTGTATAGATATTCTTTGATTTTATTTTTTACATTAAAGTCTTCTTAAATTCTCACATTATTCAAGCTTTACTAGTCTATTTAGAGGTGAAACTAGTTTTTTTTCAAAAAATATTCTTAGAATGAATACTACATGAATTGATTCCATTTATTCATATAATAAGGAATATCACATTTATCAATACCTGAATGAATGTATGCTATATATTCATCAGCTAAATCAGAAAGTATGCAATCTATTACTAATTTTGAATTTTCCATTTTATTTAAGCTTCTAGATAGAAATAGGAGTTTTTTTTCGAATGAAATTAATTTTATGAGAGAAAAGTAATCTGTTTCATCTAATCTTTGTTTTTACTCTGCTTAACATTAGCGTTCAATTATACTGCACTAATCTTTTCTTAATTACTCTATTACTTATATATTACCTAATTTCCAAAGTTTAGAAAAAGTTGATTTGTCTAAAAGATGAGCTTAATGCGTATAAACTACTTTATGATTAAACCTTGAATTGTGCAATTCTACTTTTTTGAAGATTTCTTCACTTTTTTTGAATACACGTTAATGATTAGGAGTAGAACAACAGTATAGTCTATCTATAAAGTCTATAGAGTATACTTGTTGCTGCATTTGTAGTGTAGTTAATTCCTTCTCTTTTAAGTTTTATTAAATCACAACATTTTTAAAGAATCCTTTGTTGAATCTATGAAAGAGCTAAGTTTCATTTTCAGCTTTTTTTAAATTAGCATCAATTTCTTCTTAGCACTAGTTAGTAACTAGGCTAGTATCATATAATTTTCTATCACCAAATATATACTAAGATATACCATAAAATTTAGCTGCTTTGTAAATGTTCTTTTCTTAAATTAACTTGACAGGATTAACTTTTTTTCCATCAATTAATTCATATTCATTACAAATTATGACAACCACCTTATTTTTATATAATTCTTTCAAAGATTTATCTTCTTTACCTATATACTCGAAGTCAAAACCTTAGTAATTACTTATGTTCCAAATATCAACAGTGGAGCCAAATTGATATGCAAATGAGGTAAAAGAATCTACCAACTCTTTACTAGTTTACTGATTAGTTATAATTAGAAATTCAGAATTAGGTTTAAACGTAAATGCTTATGACAATTAAAGAGTGAAGTTCCTTGTCTATATGTTTTAGTATTATTAACTCTAATTTAAGTAATAACCTAAATCTAATTTTATCTGCAAATGGACGTTAGTATTAAAAGGTGTATCAAAATTCTCGTTGAATTACAATGTTCCACTAATAATTCTCCTTTCGTTTGGCATTAAGTTAGTGATGAATTCCTAGTCTAGCATTAGTTTGTTGTCATCATCAAATTATGGATTTATGTAATTGCTTTGAGAGTAAGCAAGAGATGCAAGTTTATTTGAGTTCCTTTATTATTTATCATCATCAAATACTTTTTTTGGTAAAAACTAAACAACTTTATCTTTATTATTGAGTAGAATTCTAACATTTAGCAATCTATTAGAACTAGTAATACCAATAGGCTTCGAAGAACGATTCCAAATGCTAAATGCGATTGGAGATTCTTCTCTTAGTTGAATAGATTTTTACACTTCAATTAAAGATAACTCAACAGGAAACCTAATTTCGTAATCTGTAGCGGCTTGAGATACTTAATGAAAATCCTTCTCAACTCTTTCTACAGTAGCTTGATATTTGAGTTATGTTTACACTTTGTAAACAGTGTCTTCATGGACAACATTAATAAATGGATTAACTCTGAATTTTAAAGGTCTTTCAAGTTTATAATTCTAACCTGACCCTATACTATTTTAAATGTAAACACAATCTTCCTTCTTAAAGTTGAAGTATTGATTACTAATTAAACCTAATCTGATTTGTTGATCTAAAGGAGTAGGCATTCCTCCTTCATTAATAAATAGCATGTTATTAATTTAGAGTTCTTCCCCAGGCTCTATGATATGATCATCAGATTAAACCTTTTCAACATTCGATATACTTAATTCATATCTACTATTATAAATTTAAGAACCCACCATTATTTAGTATATTCCATCTTTACCTTTATTTCCATTTTTGCCTTGATATCCTGATGAGCCTCTACTTCCATGTCTGCCATGACTTCCTCCAGGATTATGATAATGAGACCTTCTATCGAATTCACCTTCACTCCAACTATAACTACTACCACCTGAGCCACCAGAACCTCCATGTCCTCCATTACCTCCTTCTCCGCCTTTACCTTCTTAACCTCCATAAGGATTTACGTTTTCTATTATCATAAGTAAGTCCATATCTTATTTTTCTAATTTTACAAAGATATCAGCTCCATCTCCTCCATCAGCTCCGTCTCCTCCATCTCCACCTCTTCCGCCATCTCCTCCGTCCTCTCCATCTTCTCCATTTTCATATCTAGTAGCATTTCTACCCTTCCTTCCATCCCCCCCATCTCCTCCAGTACCTCCAGCACCACCATCACCACCTTTTCCTCCTTATGCAGAGAGTGAAATAGAATTAGAACTATTCCCAAGAGTTAAAGTAGTTATTTTGTTTCCTTTATTTGATTCAATCATTATTATTTTGTTAGAATCAGACTTTACTTCTAAACTTAATTTAGTAGCATTTTATCCTATTGAACCAGAACTACCATTTTCACCTTTACCACCATCATTTCCATGAGATCCAGAATGCCCATGATATCCAGTCGCTCCATCTTTGCCACTAGCTCCATTATAATTAAAATGTATCATTATCCGATGTTTTTTTAGTATAAAATTTGAATCTTCTCTTTAATTATAAATCAAAATATGATTATTTTCCAATTTAATTACTAAAAAATCAAAAAATAGAGTTTGTTTTGTTGATAGTTAATTCACATTAACCTCAATATTGACAAGTAATTTATTATAGAAGGATAGAGATAAAGTATATCTTCTTGATTTATTTTCAGGTCTAAAAATTGTTGGAAAAAATAAGCAAAAAAAAAAGTAGATTTAAAATAACGAAAAGCATATTTTTTATTGATTTAAATAAATTAAAATAAATAAATGTAAACAGTTTTAAATTTAAATTTTAAAATTACAATAGATTACTATTTGAGTGAATAAATCCCTTCATTTACTAATTTAGATTTAGGTTGAAAACATTGACAAAAAAAATAATGATAGTTTAAATTAATACTTGAATGAAAATATGTTTAGCCATATATAAAAAACATTAAAAATAATATATTTCTTTGCCTTATAAAATAGCTAAATTTAAAGAATTTATAATTATTTCATTTATTTGATTTTTTTTTTTTCATTAAAAAGGATATGATATTAATCTTGCAACTAGATTTTAAATTTGCTTTTAGTAATCTTTCATGGGTCTGTCAAAAATAAAATTTGATAGAAAAACACATAAATTTAGGATATCTAATTTAATTTTTAACTTGAGGTATTTTTTAATGAAATTGTAATTTTATCATTTAATTTAATCTTAAATTTAAAATATATGATGAAAGTTAATTTGTATTTTAATTTTTAAGCTTTTGAATTCTTTATTTTTTTATTAAAATTAACATGTGAGAATTAGATTTTATATATTTAGACACAAAAAACTATATTTTAAGCAGTAACTAAATAATAAAACAATCCTTGTATTTTTATTTTTAAAAGAATTCGAGAATAAAACATTCAAAAATATTTGATGTAAATAAATTATATTGTTGGAAAATAATCAAATAATTATTTAAATTATCATTGATTAATCTTAACAAATATTTTAATCAGATTTTAATTTGTTCATTAAAATTAAAAAAATGTTTAAATATGGTAAACATACTAAAAAAGAAGGTAAAATTTGGTTTAAAAAATAAAAATGAAGGGATGTTTAAAAATAAAAATATGGAGTAAATATTAAATTATTGAAGAAAAAATTAAATGAATAAATTGAAGATATGATATTTAAGAATTGAATGTATACATTAAGTAATTAATAATAAATTTAAATTAATATCAATCAATTTATAAATATTAAATCAATCTGAATATTTTAATGAGATATACAGAGAAGAGCTTTCAAAATTAATCATTAATACATGAATTCATCATCGTCATCATCATCATCTTCATCGCCACCTTAACCTTATCCACCTTAACCTTATCCACCTTATTACTATTGATTAGGGTTATTACCTTATTGTTACTAATTTTAATTTTATGATTATTATTATGCAGCTTCTAATTCTTCCTTTTGAATGTGTTCAGCTATTTAATTTAATTAAAATTTATTTAGAATATTTGCTTTGCGAAACAATAAATATCTTTCTTCTTTATTTCTTGTCTTTTATCTTTATTTATTTGTCTCTTTTGTTTTTTTTTTTTACTTGTTGCTAGCTTGATGAATTGAATTAATAATAAAAAATTAATAAATTTCTTACAAAGAAGGGCACCACTTTCCTTAGCATCAAAGAGGTAGTTAATTGCTAATTCTTTGTTCTTGTCGCAGGTAATATATGCTTCTAAAGCATCATTTTTGTCGAAACCCATTGAAATAATATCATCAATATCAGCTTTTTCTTCAGGAGTGACTTGAATAGCGTTTGGAGGTAAAGCTAATTAATTTTAAAGATTAATTTTTATTAAAAGATAGATAGAAAAACAAACAAACAAACAAAGAAGATATGCTAAACTAATTAAATCTGCTCTCTTCTATTTTCTTTAATCAGATCAGATTATTTAAATCAATTGATATAAAGATAAACAGATAGAAGAATCAGTTTTTATATTTTTTTAGGCTTTGATGGAAAAAGACATTTCAAAATTATTTTAATTTAAAGTTTATAAAATCAATTATAAAATATTGTTACTTTATCCGCCTTCATTTTCAGAAGCAGCAAGGAGGAGTTGTAAGAAAGCTTAAGGGTTTTATTGTAAAATTCTGGCGACTTCAGGATTAGTTTAAGCTAATTATTACATGACAGGTTGAAGGAGAGCAGGGTTTTAACGAATAGCTTGGGCAATATGTTGGAATTAAGGGTTTTAAGCTAATTAGGCCAATTGTTCAAGACCTGGTCCTTGTAAGCCAGCGCCTTATTGTTGTTGTCCACCTTCTCTAACTTAAGGAATATTACCACTGAGTAAATAATCAACTGCTCTTTCAGGGTTGTAATAAGCAGCCTTCAAAGCTTACAAAATTTTGGCTCTTTCAAAACCCATTGATTCAATTTCTTAAATTTTGGCTTCCAATTCTTCACCTTAAAGGAGCTCATTACCTTATCCTTAACTTCCTGTTGCTTATGTTGTAGCAGGTTATTAAACAGCAGGTTTAGGAACGTTACTGGCAGTTGTTGAGGCAGTGGTAGTGGCAGCAGTAGTGGCAGAAGTAGTATTAGTGGTGGTGGCAGATTAGGCTTATTAAGGAGCTTCTTCTTTTTCTGCTTTCTATAATATTTTTTTTATAAATTTGATTAATTATAATTCCTATTATGATTGACTTCTTCAGTTGATTGTTAATTATGAATTTTTCTATACTTTATACGCTACTTTTTGTATCACATATATAATAAAATGCTTAACTATCACTGTGGTGATTCCAGTATTAACTCACTCACGTTAAATTATTTAGAACCCGACAAAGAAAATGTTTATTTTACTAATTTTTTTTGAAGAATTTTTTCTAATTTAATCATGATTAAAAAAGCAAGCGCACATAGAAAGAGAAATAAACAAATAGCTGTAACATCCTGAAGAAATCTTAAAGCTAAGATAATATTACCTTTTAAAAGAACATGAGGATAACAAAGTCATTATCTTTAATACCAAGTTCACCTAGAGTCTTTGATTCTTCTGTCAATTATTTACCTTTATGGACCAACTTAATAGTATCCTTTTCCTTTTGCTTTTCAGTAGCAATCTTATCCTTCAATTCAGCAACCTAACATGATTATAAAATATGTTGAAAATGAGTCTTTAAATAGCTAATTCTTTTAATATCAACAAGAATTCAAGCTCTCCTAAAATGTATTTTTTTAATAAATTTACTGTAGCAGTTTCTTCAAGGTTTACGTCGAAGAAATCAGTACCTTTTAAAGTCTTAATATTGATCTTCATTTATATTGATATGTTATCTTTTAATATTATTTGCTCTTCTAAATTTTTCTTTTTTAGTATTTTTCAAAATTTTATATTAAATTTATTATTATTTTATTTACTCTGTATAATTTTTTCTGTTGATGTATGTATTAAGCTATTTTGGTTTGATCAGAGTTTTTATTAAGAACAGAAAAAAAAAACAAAAAAATTATAGTAGAATCGAACAATAATAGTTCAAAAGATATAAATTGCATATGTAGTTAATAGTATCAATTATCTATTTTACACATTATTTAATTTCATTCATTCACAAAATACAAAGAAATATTAATAAAATAAGATATTTATGAAATTTGGTTTTTTAAATATTGTCTAAGCAATTTTTACAATACTGATTGTCAATTATTTAAATCTAATAAATTGAGTATCAGAAATAAATTAAATGATTGTCAGAAAGGAAAGATATCCAAAACTATTTTTTTATAATATTAAAATTATTTATTTTTAATTTTATTGAATAAGTAATTTTTTAAAATTTCTAAGAACTTTGAGAACAAATTAGAAATTAGAATAAATTTAACTTAGAATATTAATCAACTGTTAATAGATAACTAAAAATAATGAGCTCATATCTAATTAAATTATTTAACTATTTAATCTAAATAAATCATATTAAAAAATAACATATTAACAAATATTTCAAATTTATTTCAAAAAATAAACACTCTTAAAATTCAATTTTAGATGTATTAAAGAGAAATAAAATAATATTCAGAAAAATTAAATATTATTAAAATTAAAATAATATTTCAGGATTTAATGTATTACCAAGAATAAATCATTTTCAGAAAAATCAATTAACATTAGATATTTATTACAATTTAAGTGATATTTTAGGAACATTTAGAATTTAAAAATTAAAATTTTATAACATAAAAAATTTAATTTTGGATAGTTCCAATATTTTTAACAAATTTATTGCTAGCTAGTTCTAGTATAATTTATAAATTTATTGCTAGCTAGTTCCAATAGTTTTACAAATTTATTTTTAGTTCTTTCCAATAAATTTACAAATCAATCTTATTCTAAACAGATTATTTTTTTGTTACAAAATTTGTTTTTCATTTTATTTTAGCAATAGATAAAATTAAAATATAATTAGCAAAATTAAATTGATTTTTATTAAAGAATCAATTGACATATCTTAGACATGAATTATTATACTGAAATTAGTTTAAAATAAAGAAAATATTTATAAAAGGTGTATGAATATTTAGCTAACTTATATAATATTTATTTATTAAAATTTATTTAGAAATTACAAATATGTTGACTCATTTTAAATACTAATACATTAATAAGGGTTTTGTGAAGTTTGTCTACAAGTTTTTCAATTTTTGACTTATAGTAACATTTTCTCAATACAAATAAAATCATAAATAATTAAACATATTGCTCATATTTAATTTTAAATAGAGCTTCTGACTGTATAAGTTAGTGGTATTAAGGCAAATTTTTAACAAATTTAATTATTAGATAGTATATAGCATTAATAAATAATAAGCGAAATCAGTAGATGTAAATTAATGCAAGTGCCATGGCTTTTTATTAAATTGATAATTTAGAAAGTAGAAAAAAATAGAAGAGCCTATAAAATGAACAAAAGATTCCTTAAGGTGATGATGATTCTGTTACTTACAGTAGCTTAGGAGATACTAATTAAGAATTATAGGACATTAAGTTTTAAATCTAACAAATTAATTTTCAAAGTAGAGATTTATTTGATGGATAAGACTAATCATAAGAATTAAAAATCTGTTTTTAAGACTAACCATAGGTTACAAGTAATTTTTTGATATTATTTTGAAGAAGAAAGTACATATTTATTAATATAACAGATCCTGCTCAAGAGACTGAATAGGCAAATCCATTAAAAATGTTAGAAAACAAAAATTTTAAAAGCTTTTAAAAAAATCATCGAAAATCTATATTTTAGGAAGAGTCACTCTTAAAATAAATTACTACAATGGTAAAATACACAATAACTTTGTTGTAACTTGTTTGAGTAGATTGTTTTTTAAAATATAATAGAATTAGCAATCATTTGAAGTAAGTTCAAGCAGATATGAGAATTTGTTTGAATAGCAAAATGTTATTGAATCACTTAATGAAAGCAAAAATGAAAAAATTATGGCAGGTTAAATAAATAACTAACAAATGAATTCAAATTAAAAACTTCAGAGCAGCGTATAAATATAACAAGTTTAAAATAAATCCTAGCAAAAGTTATACAAAATCGACGCATGCGAATCATAAATAAAAGGTAAGTCCTAAAGAACGCTATTCGCAAACATTTTTGAAAAGAATTAGCAATAAAAAAAAAATATAAGCCTTGCCAAAAAAGTAGAACTTTATGTTTAAAAATTTATCACTCTTCTTAAAAAAAATAGAAGAAATAGAAAACCTGAAAATTTGACTCTTGAATAAAGAAAATTAATTAATGACAATTCCGACCAGATAAAAGCATTTTAGAGTTTCTCGCATTCACATTGTCTCTTAAATTTTGTGAATTATTACTTGTTTAAATTTCTAAATAACTCAGAATCTTAATACATTTTCATGCCAACAGATAATTTCAAAATAATATGGGATGCGTTTTAAATTATCTTCAATTTCATTTTTTTGTTTGCTTATTCTATATTCCTGATATTTTCTGAGACAGATAAAGATATTTAGTATCTGAACAACACTTTCAAGGTGTTTGTTTTATTTTCTTTTTTAGATATACTAATTAACTGCAACTCATCTTTTTACTTAAACGATTAGGTTGTGATAGAGAGAAAACAAATAATCATTAATTATATGAAATCCAATTTCATATTAGATTTAATTAGCTTTTCTGCTTCAATGTATTAGGAAATTAACTATAAAAACACAATTGTATATAATCCTGATCACTAAATCTATATCTATTTAATTAATATTTTAATCTTTTTAAGATTTTATGGAATTTACTCAAAGAGAAGAGTCTTCGATAATATACCATAACTAAGTAGCTTCCAAAGATATGCTATTAAGCTATTTAATTAGATTATCTTTATGGTTACTATTGCTCATATAAGTAATTCATTTTATATTTCTAAAGTTATCTTATTAACAAAAAATAATTTATTTATTTCATTTTTATTATTTTTTTAGTGGGTATTTTTTGGTATCTGTTGGGATTATATGAGCATCTTCAAGGTATAGAAGTAGTCTGGTACACTAAATATTAATAGAATTTATAGCAAAGCGTGTAATTATATATTTGTAGCTTTTATTGGAGTGTTACAACTATGATAACAGGTATTTATTTACATTTATTTAGACATTTAGTTTTTCAAATGCTAATTTTCTATATAATTATTAATTAACTTAGTTGGATATGGAGATATCACTCCTTAAAATCCGTTAGAGAGTATGTTTTGCGCAGCCTCTATGATTATATTTAGCTGTGTATACGCTTATTCAATAAATAATATTGGTATGATATTGGAAGAAATCGAAAAAGCATCTAAAGAAATGAATGACAACATTACAGTTATGCAAAGGTAATTAATAAATATAATTTTTTTTTTCTCCCATTTTTCGAATTTTTATGATATAATTAATTATTTCCAAGATATTTGAGTAGAAGAAATGTTCGTACTTAGCTCAGAGACAGGATAAAGCAGTACTTAAATTTTTTAAGCCAAGAATAAAGGGATAGAAACAAATAAGCAGAAGATAAAGTAATTGGAATACTTTCTAATAAACTGCGAGATGAATTGAGTTAAGAAGTGAATAATAAAATGTTGAAAACATGCTCTATTTTTTATAAATTATTTTCATAATAAACCTTAATTAATTTGTCAAAACATATTAAGGAAATTGAGGTTTCTCCTAATGAAGTTATTTATTGCGAAAAGGATATTGGTAATCAAGCTATTTATTTTATTTTAGACGGGATTATTGAATAATATTAAGACCATGGTACAAATAAAACAGTATTGAATTTGTTGAAATAAAATTAATATTTTGGAGAGTTTTCTTTTTTTACAGGCTTACAAAGGAGCTATTCTGTTAGGAGTGTTAATCTATCAACACTCTTTTATTTGACTAGAGAGGATTTTTTAAATGTAATCAAAAATTGTAAAGAAGACTTTCAAAGATATAAAATGTTGGAGGAAAAGACTTGTATTGGCAAAATTGTTTCAGGTATTAACATCAAAGGCTGTAATGCTTGTGGTTCAATTGATCATTTCATGAAAAATTGTGATTAAATTCATTTAGTTCTGGACACCTAATTTATAGCTCTAAAATATAATTATTTTGAATATTAAAATAGAAACTCTGAAATAACAAGAAAGGCCAGAAAAAATTAATTTTAATCCCCTTTGTAATTAAATAAACAATTTTTTTGTTTGCAAAATTAAATTGAAGCATATTTTTTTATTATGAAAAAAAAAAAAGATTAGGCATCAAAAAGAATAAAGAATTTTCAAAAATGTTAATGGAAAAAATATCTCAATAAGGTGGATAGGCTTATGAAATAGTTAAAATGTATAGTATTGAAGATTATAATTATCAAAGCTAATAAATAATCAAAAACTAGTCTTTTTCAAGTGAAAGTAGTCAAAACTCTTCAGATAGTCAATCTTAATGTGATTAGAAAAGCAAACAATCAAGTGACAATCAAGAAAATTAAAATAAAATAATGAAAAAATTTATATAGGAAAACTAAAACAAGCTAATACTATAAGCATCAAACTAATCATAAATTTCTATGTTATTTTAGGAAAATATGACTTAAAACAGTGAATAAACTAAACAAACAATAAGGACTTTTGAATGCCCTAACTCTATTGTCTTTTGTCCTGGTACAGAAAAGAAACTAAATCAAGAAGAAACATAGTCAAATTTACCTTCTTGCTGTGAAACACAATCTAAGTAATATATAATTTTTATTTTATTTTAAATGAAAAAACTTATGAATGAATTAATTTTTATATATAGTATGCAGCAAGCTCAATCGCATAAAGAAATTTAATGCGATAGCAGCAACAACAACTGTAATTCCTAGGTGAATGCTTTAATTTATAGTGAATAAAAAAATGAAAGTAATGTTAAACCCACTAAATAAGCATTTATTTAAAAATGCAATAAAGATTAAACAAAACAATTTGGAGAATTAGAGAGTAACAAATCAGTCCTATTTAATAATTTTAATAATAACAATAAATAAAAACTGAAATCTAATATTGTAGCAACAACATCAGAAATGTTAAAAGTTTCTGATTCAAACTCAAATGAAAATTTTGAGCAAACAAAAAATAACTCAAGAAAAAAAAATGCTTCCAAAACAAAATTCGCTGATGATGACTAAAATATACTAATATAATAGCATCCTAATATTTAGCCATTGATTTAAAAATTATAACCTTCTTTCTTAGCTGTTGAAGATATTTTAAAAGAATAAAATGATAAAAAATAAATTACATTTAATGAAAAATAAAATTCGGAAATTAATTTGTAAGTTGAAAATTAACTTTAAAGACATTAATTCATAAATAATTAATACTTATCTGCTTTAGCATAAACATATGATTATTAAAATTCACAAATAACTGACAAACACTTAGTTGAGTTGATGCTAGCAGATATTTTAACTAAAAAGAGTGCTTCTAGTTAGTAAAAAAACATTTTAATTAATAACCACTAACTCTAAACCTTTGATAAAATGTAAATATTTTCATGCTTTTTTCCTCATAACAATTTTAACTAAGTCATTTAAAATATCAGAATTAAAAAATCCCAAAAATATATCAAAAAACTTACATAGAAAATTAATGTAAGGAGGCAAAATATTTATATGACTGATTAGTTATAAATCAAGTCTTTTATCTAAAAAGTATTTACTGGCAAACAGTTTACTGCTTTATTAGGTGAATTTTAAAACACAAGGTATAATCCTACCACTCTCTCATATGGTATATGCTCAAAAAAAACGAGATTATATCCAATAAAAAAAACCTCTTTATGAACAAACTAAATAAATATCTATTCTTTTAATATATCTAAAAAAATCACTCTATAAATCGTTAATGTTAGTTCTATATATTTTTAAATTAATTTTATACTTTAAGACTTTCCCAAAAATAAATAAAATTTCAACACAATCATTTATAGATAAATCAAATTTAATTTTTATTAAATTAAATTAAATTAAAATTTGATTAAAAAAATTAAAATAAATTTTCATAAATTTATTTTTATTTACGATAATATTTTACAATTTTCTATATGAAACCATATTTTTATCTGATTAAAATAAAAAATTTTAAACATAAAAATATAAATTAATAATCATCTAATTAACTATTAAAGTAAATAAAAAATTTATTTCTAATCATTACTTAACCAAAATTAACAAAATTGAGAAAATGTATAAACAAATGTATTATTAAAAAATAGATAGATTATGTGTTAATTGTATAATAGAGACAGATAAATAAACAAATATTAGGAATAATACTTTGATTGCAAATAATTTAATAAATTCATGATTTTTACTTTTAAAATTTAATTAAAATACTAAATAAAAAACCATTTTTTTATAATAATAACTTAGCCAAAACTTTACTCAAATAATTAAATAACTTAAACTTTACTTGAAATTTCTTTCAAAAGCCAGATAAATAAATAAATTTAAAACAAATAAAATAAATAGATAGATAGGGAATAAGTGCATATGTCTTTGATATAAAGCACTGATTAGATAAATAAACTTATAGCATTTAAATAATTTTGTAATTCTAGATGCAGAAAAATTAAATTAATTTATAAATAAATACAAAATTAAATATTTGCCTTATTTATCAAAAATTAAACCAGAATGATTAAATAAATAAATTTGATTTAAAGTAAATAGATATATTACAAAAAAATAGATAGAATATGTATGTATCATTTATATAGTAGAAAATAGGTGTAGTGATAAATAAATAGCATTTATATAATTTTAATTAAACTATTAATACAATTTTTAAGTAAAATTCATAATTAAAATATATTTATTTTTTTAATATTATTAATTTTTAACAGTATTTACATTTATTTTATTTAGTTACTTACTTACTTTCAGTATTTATTTATTTGTTGTTTTTTGTTTATTATTTAAGATTATGAAGAAATATTTTATTATTTAGATGGTAGAAAACAGATTGAAATCTTCAATAATTAAAATTATTTAAAAACTCCCTTTGCTTTTATGTAATTTTAAAATCTTTTGCATATCTACCTGATTAAGCGCTTTGTATCATCATAATAGTTTGGAATGAGTTTTTAGAATTATTTTAGATCTGGCCTTCAATAAATTAGTCAGAAGATAATTTATTTTTTGGAGGAATATATGGAGGAGTTGCCTACTTATTAAAAAATATGTCCCAATCAAAATCCTCAAACCACTCATGAGACTTTAGCGCACCATAAGAACCGCCTAAACGAACTTCAGGAGATTTTGCCATTAGCTGGCTTATCAATTTTTTATCACATAGCTTATTTTTCATGTGATTCGGAAATCTAATTATTTAATTTATTTGATTAGATAGTTTATAAATTAATTGAATAGATAATTTAATTTACCCTAGCCTTCCTTCAAGAATTAACTGATAAACTTCAATAGGATCGTCTACATCTTCTCCATATGGCAAATATCCAACAAGCAATTCATATAAAATGACACCTAGAGAATAAATATCTACTGCAAATCCATAGCCTTTCTGCTAAATTACTTCAGGCGCCATGTAATGAGGAGTACCTACATTTTTTTTAAATAATAATCATTTTAGTTTAATACAGAGAAATTATTTAGAGTTAGTTTTTCAATCATGAGATTATATTAGATAAAAAATATACAAGTATAAACTTTATCTAATTTAATCAACTCATTAAATTTTTTGTAAATAAATTTTTTAAAAAGTAATAAAAAAAATCTATGAAAGTAAACAATTTATTTATTTCCTCCAAATTACGAAATTAATTTAATACAGTTAAAAAAATAGTTGAAATAAAAGCATAAAATATCTCCTATAATCATATTTAAATTATTTTGAAATATAATTAAAAACTACAAATAGAATTAAAAATGATCTTGTTAACTATCCCTTAACTAAAATATATTTATTTAAACTCTAATTTAAGAATTAATTAAAAAATAAGCTAAAAGAAATTAATTTTATTACCGACTAGCGAATATGTTCTTGTTAGTTATTGATTTTTATCATATAAATACTTAGCTGTGCCCATATCTACTAATTTAGGCCATCCTTCATGATCAATTAATATATTTTCTGGTTTTAAATCTCTATATACAATTCCTAGTATTAATAAATAATATTTTAGTTAGTAATTTATTTATTTAAGTCATTAATTAGAAAGTTTTATATTGATTTATTTGAGATGCGGTTTGATAAAGAAATAAATTTATTAAATTGTATGAATTAAATAAATTTCATCTTAATCGTTCAAAATGTGTTTTTGGAGATTTATCTCACTTGAAATACTCCTTAAGATTATCATTGAGTAATTATCAGTATTATTGGTATTTACCTTAATTATTTAGATATTGCAAAGTCAATATGATGAATGCAGTGTAAAACTGTGCTTGCTATTTGTTAAATAGACCCACTTCTCTCATGACTGTGAAAAAATCCATTCCATTAATAAATTCGTTCATAAAATAGATGTGATAGTTATCATAGAAGGAGCGATAGTATCTCATTATGAAAGGAAAGTTACACTTCTGGAGTGTACTCTTTTCACGAAGAATGTACTTTTCGATGCCTCTTTAAAAAATGTAATTACTTATGAACACCTTCATTGCAAAGAGTCTATCTTTTTATTTTTCATTAAATTTATTAGATTTGCTTTGTACTTAAATTTCTGGGTTTTTTTAAGAATATTTGCTCTTTCTTATGTTAAAGTTTTAATTTATCTCCTGCTGGGTGTTTATTCTTTTATTATTTGCTGTAATATCTTAATTTTGAATGTTATTGAAAACCAAATTAACGGAGCCGAAATTTCCTCTTCCAAGCTCTTTTATGTAAATTAAATCCATCAGTTTTATGTTTTTGAATCCAAGGAGATCATCATCTTCACATAGCTTTTTGTCACTGCCCTTACTGAAATAAACAGAATTTTCATGACTCTTTCTATTTCTTGTAACTAGTTGTTCATATGAGCCTCCAAGAAGAGTTTCAATCTATTCTTTACTAATTTCTGCTATAAGAGACTCTTTTTCTGAGTAAACCAATTAGTTATCACTATATTAATTAGCTATCAAGCACATACTTCCTACTACTTAAGCTTTTTCATACTTAGCATTATTAGACTATTTTAATATTTAAATATTTTGCATCTATCACTTGTTATTTCAAGAAAATAAAGGGATTTATTAATTAAATAATTACTTTTTATACAAGAACTCCTTCCAAAATAACACAAATTTAGTTTGGGCGAGCTTAGTTGATAACTTCTTCTTTATCCTATACCTTTCTGATATTCAAATGACTAAAAAGTTTTTCTCTCTGCATAGTAATAAGTTTGCATAGAATTTTATCTTTCTCAAAAGCCCATCTCATTAGATTTCTGAATGCTAAATATTAAATTTTATCACCTAAAATTTCTTGTGTAGCTTTTCTAGATAGTGCCAGTAAAATGACATCAAAGCTCCTTTAAATGTTAAAATGATAAATTATAAAAAGAAAAAATTTCAAAATCAACTATGAAATGAAATATAAATTGATTACTTAGCTTAGACAGTTCTAGTCCTAATACTTTTATTTAAATATAAGCTACTCTCACCAAACCAATCCCCACTCTAATTAATTTATTAATTTTTTATTATAAAATGAATTAAATTTAATATCTTTAATTACTTGGAGCTATCTTTCCTCTATCTAGCTTTGGTTAATAATGCTAACTTAACCTGATTTAATAATATAAAAAGAATTGGCGTCATCTCCCATGTTCACAATCACTTCTCCCTTGTGAAATTTTTAATAGGTGAATTAAGAAGCAAGCAAATCTTTCTATTCATGAGTAAAGTTGGAAAAAAAGGACACATTTTCTAAAAATTTCCTATTAACCTCAAGATCTTACTAATTTATGTGCTTAATTACATTTCTAATTTTTAAAATTCAACTTAGTAAATCAGTCGTTTTAATTTTTTTTGAAAATATTTTTCTTATTATTGTCAAAATAAATTCCTATTTAATTTAACAAGAAAATAAATTACAGAAAAGTAACACGATCAATAGCCCAAAGTATTAGCTAAACTCCATCCTGAGCAGCCTAAGCAGAAGCTGATCTTGGAGAATTGTAAAGTAATGCTAGTTCGCCAAAGGAAGTAAATTCATCTAAGCACTTTTTGAACTCTTTGTTAATTTTTATGTTAACATTTCCTTGTTCAATGAAAAAAAATAGAGAGGCTTCGTCATTTTGTTCAAATATGAATTCGCCTTATTTGCAGGTGCATGCAAACATTTTGTTAACAACTTAATTCATGTGCTGCTCTTCTAAATTAGAAAAAATAAAATGCCTTCTAATAGCAGCCTTTATTTTTTGTTTAACCTCATCTGTCATAATATGATTTTCTAATTTGACAATATTTTCTAATATTTTGATCTAGTCAGAGAAGTAAAACATATCATTAAAACCCTATCTTTATCTATCGTTACGAGCAATTTATTTTATATTATTGTTCGAATTCCTTTATAGGGTAGGGTTTCTACCCATTTCATTGTTATTAAAATGTATTTCTTCACAACTTGTAGGAATTTCTCTTTAAGAATTATTTCTTGAACTTTCATTTATTCCTATTGAAATTTATTTTTGCATTTCTCCTATGAGCATGTCTAGTGTCAGTTCATCTCCTTCGTTCATATTTGGCAAAAGTGTCATCAATTTCTTTGAATTTTAGTGATAGTGGCTTTGATTGAAGCTATGGTTATCTTCTTCATTAGGGGTTTTCTCACTTATTTCGCTTACCTTTGTGAGGTTTTTTTTCATTTCCCTAGAAGTAGTCCTAAGTAAATAAAAATAATTTTTTAAAAAATATATAAATATTTCTAAAGTTAATAAAAATGAAAATCTTCAAATTTTATTTTTAAAAGATTCCAAAATATTTCTGATAAAATTTTGTTTCTTCAATAAAACTCATATATATTTTACTGTAATATTTGGATATTTTAAAAGGAAAGTAATGCCGATTAGCTTTTTTCATACTCTATTTTATCTTAATTCGAATTCTAAAGCAAAATTTCATATTCTTGGCAGGATTTAGGGTTTATTTATATATGCTTAATCATAAAAACTCCATTTAAATCATCTTCTTGAAAAGCACATAAATTGATTTGCAAAATTAATAAAAATTGATTTAATTTTTTACAAGTGTAATTCCATGCTAAAAATCCAAAAATTCGATTTTAAGAAATTTAAATAAATTAAAATTGATTCTATAGTATTATAGATAGATATATTGATATGTATGAGGTGTTTTTTTTTATCGACTAAAATCAATCAAAAGTAGATACAAAAATTAATTAGTAGGAGGTAGGAGTGACTTAAATCTGAATTAGAAGATATTTTTTGCGATTAAGAGTATTTATTTATTTATCTATCTATCTATATATTTATCAATTTACTTTGAAATAATATCGACCTACACCAATTATTATAGTTTGTTAGTTAGTAATAGATACCTTAAAATTTTAACCAATTGAGAATTCTATCAAAAATAAATTAAAAAAGTAAATTTAAACATAGTAAATTACAATAAACTATTAGCTTCATTTTTCATCTACATGCTGTTTTTTAGATAGTCGTTTTCTTCATAGTTATCATTTTCTTCATTTATTTGGCCGCACTTATATTCTATTGACACTTTATATTTTTAATCCTATACTGCTTAATGAAGCGGAATTTAACTGCACGATTATGAATAAAATTGTTAGTAGCTTAATTATTTTGGGAAGTAATTTGAACTTTAGCAATTAAACATTTCCAACACTTCATCCTAATTTATACTATTCATAGATTAATCAGTCTATGTATTCTATATATAATACAAGCTTTATTGATTTTTTTGTTAATTTTTATCTATATTATTTGAATCTTAGCTTGAATTGCTTTAAGATCTGCTTTTTTATTTATCAGAGATCTATCCATTTTTAGGCGATTCATCTTTATCTGCTTCGCTTTCGCTATCTGAAGAACAAGAATTTGACTAGGAAGAAGACGATTATGATTTTGATGATGGCGTAGAATTTTCTTTTTATAACTAGTGAAATGTATCAACTTATTTCTTTTATCTAACTTAAGTTTCTTCATTTGTTTATTCTTAATTCTCATATTCTTGTATATTATGTAAAGAAGACTATTCATTTCTAATATTACTATTACTAAACATCCTAACTGAGTTATTTGATCTTCGCTACAATTGCTTTTCATTTACTTTTTTTTCACTCATTATCTAAAGGTATAAATTGCTTGGAAGCTATGGCTAAGAAGTCTTTTCTAGTGTTTAATTTGAGCTTGCTTTGCTTTGCCCATCTTATAAACTATGTGATTATATTGAATCCTAATAAGCTTAATTAATTTCGCTTGTATTTTTTTCTGCTTCTTTGTTCATTTGATTTGCTATTAGCAAATAGTATTAATTTCTTATAAAATCTTTATAAATTTTAATAATCACACAATAAATTAAATAAAGTATTATTCACAAACGCAACCAACATCATAGTATAAATAATAGCATTTATTAAAAAGTAATTGCGCTTTATTATCAAAAAGGTTTTTAGTGGATTTTACTTTCACAATATTTGTAATCACAATTTAATTTTTACTACTGGTTGTATAAAACTATCTGAATTCCACACAATCTCTACTTTGTATATTACACTATCTCAGCCATCGCATATTTTAACAATAACAAAAAATATTAAAAATTGAAACCTTTATTTTCAATTTGAATTTTTTTGTGAGGCAAAACTATTTTTTAAACGTTAATATCATCATTATAAGAAATTTTCTTATAATGTAAATATGCATACACTAATAAATAATTTATATTTGAAGATATATGATTCTTCTATATTTAAAAAAAATAAATGCTTCTCCGTTTTAAACATTTCTTAAATTTGATATATAAAATTTAAGAAAACATAAAAATCAATTCTATAATATCTTAGATAATTGTTAAGTAATAGTTATTTTTAATAAATCAAAACATTACTAAAATTTAAAAAAATATTTTTAGATATATTTAAAAATGGAAGTATTTTTTAAAATTTTAATAGAAAAGATATGATGTAAATAGGATTAAGGTTGTATATTTTAATTAATAATATTATATCTTAAAATAAAATTTTTAATTAAATGATATCAATATTTAATCAGTATCTTCAACAAATTAATAAATTCATTTATTAATATAAATGAAAAGTATAAAAGAAATTCATGAATCAATTTTTTTAGAAGAATCTTTTTTTTATTATTTTCCAACTTAGCTATCAACATTTTTACTGATATTTCCATTAATTAATGATATCAGTTTAATTTTTTATAGTTTTATTTAGCTAAATTATATTTTAAATATAATTTTCATTTTATATTTTAATGGTTTAAATTTCTTCAATTTGTAACAATAACTGAATGTTAGTATCCTCATAACTAGAAAGTTTATCTTCGTAATATTTGCAATTTTTACAAATTTAAATTATTTAATTCATAGATTTTGAATCTTGTTGCATAAATTCATTTGATTAGTGATCAGTATCGAATATGCTTTATTTCATTGAACTCGTTTCAGTTAGATTAGTTTTTAAGTTTATTATCTCTTCATCTTTTGAATGAACTATTCTTTCAAAATTTTCTATACTTTTAAGTAAATTATTTATTTTTTCTCCCTTTTCATTATTGCTTTGCTAAAAAAGTTTATTCTACTCACTAAGTTATTTAATTCTTTATTAAAGTTTTTTTTCAGCTTCTTAACTACACGTAAGCAAAAGCTATTATTACTTTTTAGATAAATCTTTATTGAGCTATTTTATTTAACTTTCTTAATTTTCTTAAATCTATATCATTTGGTTGATTGTCAATAAAGCATCATCTCTCTATTCAAGAAGTTCTTCTATTCTGATCCCATTTTAGTCTTTCTTGGTATAATTAAATAGATCATTCTTATTTTTGGAGGTCTATTCATCTAATTAAAGCTGTAGACTACTAATTTAAACATTTTAAGTATATATTTTATATCTTAATTCTTCGCATTCTTAAACTTTTTTCTGCTCTTAATTTTTTAGAATCTCTTATATTGCTTTGAGCTAATTTTCTTTTTCAAAATTATTTGTATTTTATTATTTGATGATTGAACATAGATTAAATATTTCGCTTGTTAATTAACTAATCATTTGAATTTTTTAATCAATTTCTTAACGAAGTTCTTTTACTTTAGCATTTAGCAGGTAATTATTTAATTCAGATTTTTCTTTGCTTTCGATTAGTTCCATTAATTAATTTTATAGCCTGCTAATTTCTTCATCTTTTGCTTTAAGTTATAAACGAACTAATTTTTAGTCTGATTAGTTCAAATTTTCTTATTTAAATATATCAGACTATTATTCAAATAGCTAAGGAAGATGAGTTTTCTTCAAATTTTCAAATTCTTTGATAATATCAGATATTTCCATTCTGTCATTTGGGTGTTATTAGCATAAACGCTTGAGCAATTGCTCTATACACTAATATTCCGTATTATTTTAAATTTTAATAGGGACATTTATTTTATCAGGTCCATTCTCTATTAAGTTAATGTTTTCAAAGCTTTATAATCCAAGACAAGAGTAAAAAACTAAACCAAGAGAAAAGCAATCACTCTTAGTGCTTTGCAAAATTAAATTTGGATTCTCTTTCTCTAATTTTTGAATAAAATCACTGCAAAATTCGCTTTACAACTCTGGCGCTCTAAAACATTAAGCACCTTATATCGATTAATCGATCCTTCCATTTTCAGCATGAGCACTTAGCCCAAAATCAGAGATTTTCGCAACATTCATCAGGTCAATCAGTATATTATCTGGTTTTAAATCTCTTTAAATTAGACCTTAATCGTGTATGTATTGTAAACCACTGCTAATTTCATGTCCATACTTAATCAGGCTTTCCACTGATAAAGGGCGGTGATTGCAATTAATAAGCTGCTGGAGGTCTCCTTTACATTCTTCCATTTTTATAATAAAGAAATGGGATGTTTCAAAGTAACCATAAAACTTTACTATATTAGGATGATTCAGTGTTCTCATTATATATGCTTCTCTCAAAGCTTTATATTTTAAATCTTAGTTGACTTACCCATATTTTGACATTATTAATATGAACTTAAAAGCAAATTTATTTTGATATTCATCCTCAGCTATAATTATTTTACCAAAAGAGCCTTTTCCAGCAAATCTAATTGGTTTATATTTCCTCTCTAACAAAACATTCTCCATATATTTAAGATCTTTATAATCCTCCTGATTTTACAAAGACTTTGCATATTCTTCAAAAGACATTTAATTGACATTGTTTTAAAGAATTTAAATATTTAATCTTAGTAAATTTTCATCATTTTATTTCATTTCATTTAAGCTTTACATTCCTTCAGTTACTTACTTTTATTATTTGAATTTAGAAATTAGCATTATAATAATTAAATATATTTAAATGATTCAAATAATAATAACGATAAAAAACAGATAGAGAGATAGATTCTACTTCAAATGTTTGATATGAATTTTTAAAGCAAGTTACATTTAAAAAATACATTTAATTAATAGTTAAATAAAATCTAATCTAAACAAGTCAGAATATTTATTTTGGTTAATAACGAATGAATTAGAAAATAAATTAATAAATTAAATATTTTAAAAGAGTTTTAAATTATTTATCTTGAAAGATAAACAACAATTAAATTACTTTTTTTATTAAAAATTAGATATTGCCCTTAATTAATTATGAGATTGTGAATAAGATTTAATAAAAATAATTGATTAAGAAATAAAACAATGTTTAAAATAATTGAAAAAAATGAAGAGATATTATTTCAAATTAAACCTTTAATACAAATAAACATAATTTAAAAGTCCTGTTTTGTACTTAAATAAGCTAAAAGAAATCACTTAGGATTTAAATTTAACATTTCCTGATTAAAATTTAAAAGAAAAAGGCGTTTAAGGAATAGGCACATTCATTTCTCTAAATGGTTTTTATGATGGTGAATAATCAGAGACTGATCTACTTTAAAATCTATAACATAAATTGAATGAATTAAAAATGTTTCCAGCTACTCAAAATATAAATTATAAAAAAATAGAATTCGAGTATTTTTCTACTGATGAACCTTAAGATAGTGAAAAATAATAGATTTTGGATATATCAAGTATCTCTTACAATAAAAGTACTGATTAAATAGGGGAGGGTGTATAAAAAGGATCAAAAAGTATGATCAGAGATGATACATTGAATGAATGCTAAGTTCTCTTAGAATATCTATGTTGTTCTGCCTAAGATCCCCCGTGCAAATTAATAAATGATGGACCATTTAGTAATAAAAAAATAAATTAAGAAGTAGAAGAAAGTTTGGGATTTCCAAATATTTAATCTGATTTATCAACTGATGCTGAAGAATTATAAGTGCAAAAAGATAAAGAAATAAATTATTAATAGATTAATTAAGATACCAAATATAAAAATGAAAATGATTTTTGCCTTTAAAAAAATTCTAAAATAACATCAGAAATAAACGAGAGATAGAATATTTGTGAAAGTTTACCAATTTCTGATGAAGAGCTATAGCATAAATCAAAAAGTGATTTAATTTAAACTATCAAAATTTTATAATAAATTTGTATGAATTTCATAAACAAAAGCTCTATTTCAAATCCTATATAGTGATATTAATTTATAAAACATTTAAACAAAATATGTGCATTTTTAAATGATATCAGATTTTTTGTAATTAAAACTCATTTCATTTAAATAAACAATTTTAATCATCATTTTTTAGTTTATAATTCTATTGAAATTTATTAATTTATTTTTCTTGTATATGTCTATTTCAATTTAAATTAAAATAGTTTTTATTCTTAAATACATTGATTTTTGGAAATTAAATTTTTGTAAGCATGAATTAAGAAAATCAAAATATTATTTCTTTCATTTATTTTATGCTAGAATAGATAAATCAATTTATTATCAACTGATCAATATTGAATACTAATAAATATCGATTGTTATTTATTATAAATAGCCTATTTTCATTCTGCGCACAGTGAGTGATTTAAAGTTGTAGGTAAGGATTATTCTTCATAATAAAAAAATGAAGATTTAATAAACTAAAAGTAGACAATGAATAGATCTATCTTCAATAAAGCTTTTTAATTTTAGAAAGCCATTTCATATTAACAATCAATAGAAAATAGTGCACATAATAAAAAGTAATGTTGAATCATTAATCATAAAAAGCATGAAAAAAATGTAAAACTAACAATTTCTATAAATTTCTTCCAATTAACTACTCTTTTTATTAACGAGAATCAGTATTCTAATGTTAAATTCAGCTAAATAACTCATAATAGCTTAAAAACAAACAAATAAATTAAAAAATCATAATAGATACAACATATTATCTAAAATCTAATTCTAATTAGTAAAATTCTTATTACCACGGTTTGCTAAGAGGTCTGCTGCCTGTCCTTACACAAAAAATATAAACAAAGGGCAATAAAATAATAGAATGATAGTTATAAGTGAAAACAATCTATCTATCTACCTATCTTATTTAAAATAGAAAGTGAGTCCTGTTTCTGATTTATAAGTAAAAAAAGCTTAGATTTAAAATGAGAAATATTATGCTATATTTAGACAAATTATTATATTAAAATGTTTAAAAATGTAATAAAATTGTTAGAAATTAATCTTAAAATAAAATATATAATTTATTATTTTAATAATTTTAAAAGCTATTTTGTTAATGGAATAGATATTATTATTAAAAATATTTTTTATTCTTTATTAATAAAATACTTTTAATTTTTTAAATGAATTTTTATGTTTTTTACATGAAAAAAAATTTCGAAAGAAAATACTTTTATTTTTATTATAAATTTACATATCTATTGATGATAAAAGATAATAATTAATTAATTAATTAATTAAAGTAAAAAAAATTGATAAAATGACATAAAAATAATTTGTTGTGGTAATTTAATACAAAAAAATTGAATTTAAAAAACCTGAATATTATCTTAATAAACTCAGAGAGGTTACTTAAGATATAAATATTTCATTTCAATAAGATGAAGAATTGAAAACATTTGGTATTTAAGGAATAGGAACATTTATAGAACTTAAGGGTCTCTTTTCAGGTCATTTATCCGAAAAAGAGCTTCTTTAAGTTTTGAAGTAAAGATTAGATGAAAATAAATTATTCCCAACTACTTCAAATGTTAGCTATAAAAAAATAGAATTCAAAAGTTTTCAAGATTATTCTAATCATGCTACTCCCGAAAATACTTAATACAATAATAATGATTCATTTAGCTAAGATTATAAATACAGCGATTAGTAATAATAACTGATTAAAAATTTAAATAATTCTCAAACACATGATAAATAATAGAAAAATTCGATAGAAAGTCAATAATTAAACAATAATAAAAATAATAATTAGAGTATGAACCCAAATAATGATACCTCTAAAAATATTAATATTGATAATACAACAATCAACTTAAACTTCAAATAAGGATTGGAATAATAAGCAAATAATTCATCAGCTTTTAGCTATTCATAATAGCAATTCAATTAATCCAAAGAAATAGATGAAGAAGCAAAAAATGAGTATAGACAAGTAATCTACAATCATCATCAAGAAGATTTAAGCTAATCATAATAGCTATTAACCATTGAATAGGCTAGTAACAAAAGTGAATAGTAAATCCATCAAGCCAAAGAAGGAGATGAAGAAGTGAAAAATGTGGAAAACAATTAAGTTGAAAAATCTGATGAATAGGATTAAATTAATAGTTCAAGATAAAATAGTTAGCAAAATGATAGTATAAAAGAAATCTAAATATCTGATAAATAAGATTTACCTAATTTTAATCGCTAATCCTCATTAAAAGAAACCAAAACAGAAAATCAACAATTAAACTAAAGTCAAGATCGCTTTTTGAGTAATGATTCTGATGATGGAAATGAGATATTAAAAAAATTAACAGAACCCATTAAAGATTTAAAAGATAAATCAAATGAAGATCTCATGAAAATTATTTATGATTTTCAATCAAAGATTAAGGACATACTTAAGAACGGCTATATTATCACCACTAAATGATTCTTAGAATTAATGCTCTTAAATCCTTTTTATCAATTTGTATTAAAATTAATTTAATAAAAAAAATAATTTTATTTGTTTAAAATTTATTTCAAAATAAAAAATATTTTATAACATTTAACATTTTTCAAATAAATAAATAAATTTACTTTTTCAAAATACTTTATATCATTATAAATCAGCTTCAAAGCCTTTTTAATTTTTTAATTAAGATATTTCAAATAATTTTCAACCACAATATATTAATTGGTGGCAATAATATTTGTTTGTTATTAAATTCTAATATGCTTTTAAGACTAGTTTTTGGGAATTTTTAATTATAAAAATATTTTATAAATGAAAGATTAGTTATTAATATCACTTTAGTAATTATCAAGCAATTTGTATATTTTAAATCAAAAATTTTTAATAAATAAATAAATTGATACAATCTAATTTAAGTGAAAACATTCATTATCTAATTGATAATAAACTTTTTTGAGCGATAAAGTAAGTAGATGGAGTAAAGTAATGAATATTTATTTTTTGTTTTCATTTAAAGAATATTGACTTACTTTCTTTTATTTGTTTATAAAATAATTTTAATAGATAAAGTTAGATACAACTTAAAAATACATTTTGTGAGAAAAGATTATGGCACCTGCTATAATTATTTTACATAGATGGCTTAAATAGTTTAATTGGAAGGCTTGTAACTTAGTGATGAAAATATTTAAGATTTAGGTGGAAAACCAGGAGTAGGTTCATTTTTTAAATGCTGCTGTTTTGTAGATCCGCAAATCTGGAGTTCAGAATAATAAGTCCACCAAGCTATTTATTCCATATTGCTTAGCAGAAATATGTTTCCTTCTAGGGGCTATGAAGAGAGACTTAAAGTTGAAAGACATCAAGATTAAATATAATTTTAAAATTCCAATATCAATACCTTTCCACCTTCTTAAAATAGCTTATTTACTGAAAGATTATTTCAGCAAGATTTAAATAGACATTTATCTACTCCTAATCCATTTAGGAATGATGATTTCTTACAACATTCTTAAACTGACACTACCAATGATGTTACTTCCGTAGATATACTTTCTTGCATAGAATAAAACAACTTTGATAGATTTAATCCATAAAATTCTATAAACTAATAGTAACCTTCTTCACTCAGTTATAACAACTAAATAGGGTAAAGAGAGAATTAATAATAGCAACAACTTTAATCTGATTCCACTCAAAGTAGAAATCTTTATCAAATTGATTTGTAAAATCCTTTAAGAACTAATTTAGAACAATAAATTGACTCTAACAATTAAGAATTACAACAAAATAATATGAATTTAATCCAACTAATGGAAGAGACTAAAAATGGTGATAGAATATTGAATAACGAAAATAACATTTAGAGCTTATTAAATTATAATGAGCGATAGAATAATCAATAAATACAGGATAAGCATACCAATCTTTATATCCATAAAAGCGACTAAGATGAATATTCATCAAATTCATCACCAAAATCTTCTTCAGATTCCTTTAACGATTAAATAGAAAATGCTTAAACTTTTAACTAAACTGATACTAATTTATAGAAATCTTCACCAAGTTAAAATAAGGAATTTAAGCTAAATTCTTCTTTGCAAAAATAAGAAGAATCGAATTAAAAAATAGATGAATCTTACAATTATGATAAAGATTCACAAAATGAATTTTCATAAAATGAGAAAATCAAATTAGCTTTTCAATCAAAGCAAGAAGAAGATTAAGATGAATCTATTACCAATACTAGTTAACACGTATAAAATAATGAGTTTTATAATGAATAAGATTCTGAAATCAAATCTTAAATTGAAGGGAACGATAATTAGACCCTTACTAAATCTTCATATAAACCAACAAACCTTGGTGAAAACATCAAACAAGCAGACATAACTTTAAATACTTTTAAGTAGGACTCTTACGATCCATTCCTTAATGAGACACTTAATGACTATGATATAAGCAAAGATCAATCAAGTTAAATATAATCAAGGTTATATGAAAGCACTCTCAATGACTCTGATATAAGATAAGAAGAGCAGAAAGATAAGATCTTAGATATACAGTAAATGAAGAATGTCGATATGAAACATGAGAAAGAATAAGTATACGTTGAATAGACAAATTACTAAATCAAGGCGCTGTAAGATGATTTAAAATAATAAAAATAGATTATTCATTAGCTTCAGAAAGAAAAGTAAAAAGATAAAGAAAAATTGAATATTTTAGAGTAAAATGCAATTAATTATTTAACAGAGAATTCTGAGTTAAAGTAATAGTTAAATGAATTATAAGAATAATTAAACTAGTACTAAAAGCAAGATTTTGATTAAGACACTTTAGCTAAGAGTATAGCTTAGTTATAAGAAATCAACTAATAAAAGGTTGAACTAATGGAATAAAAGTAGTAAAATTAAGATAACCATAAAGATTTGTACATAGAAGAGTTAAAATCAACTTTAAACGAAGCAAGAAACGAAATTCTATTTATGAGGAAGGAACTGTAACAAAAAGATGAAATGTTAGAAATTCTAAAAGAGATTTAAAAATCTTTTAAAAAATGATAAATTATATTTGTATATTAAAAATATCTACATGTATGTGCTTGTTTATCAATTTATATCCTCAAATACATAATATGCTTTACTCATAAATAAATTTAAATTATTTCATTCTTAAAATAAAAGTGTTTCATGACTTAATAAAAATAAAAGTGTTTTATTAATTAATTAATAAAATAAAAGTTTTTTATCTCAAAAAGATATCTTTATCAAAATTGAAGTATATTTGTCTATATATTTTATAAAATGCTATATGATAGAGTCTAATATGATAAATGTATATTTTACTTTTTACTAGTACATATTTTTATGGAGTAAATTTATTATGGTATATTAAAATTTTAACTAAAATAAATAACCATTTACCCATTTACCGCATAAAATTTAGCATTGTTTACAATAAATAAATGAAAATTTACAATAGCTAATAAATAAAAACAACCTTTTAAATTATGTCTATTTATATTATTTAATTGTCTTACATCCATTTTATCGAATTTGTGTATCTTTTTGTTATAACACTTAAATTTGAGAGAGTAAAAATATAAATATTATAACCAAAAACTTAATTTAAACTAAATAGAAATTGTTTAAATGTAAAAAATTATTTACTTCTACTATTTTTAAACTTATTTTTTTAGATAGAAATGCATAATTTAATTAAGTGTGAAATAAATATTTTGAAATATATTTAGTCTTAAGAGAAGTAGAAGGATGAGGATTGAATGACTGGTTAATTAACTATCTGATAAAATTACAAAAATAATACATCAACTTTTACTTAATTATGAGATTTAAATATTTTATCTCAAATTAAAAGAAGTTCAAGAGCTTATCCTAAAAATATTAAGATTATTAAATTAAAAAAAAAAAAAACATTAAATATTTAATTAATTACAGATTCACAAAAAATATACCACCTAAATAAAATGTAATCTAAAAGAGTTAAAGTAAATTATGTAAAAAGCAGAATAACTAGAAATGCTATGTACGATTAAATTGAATCTAAAATAGATGAAATATATGGGGATGCAGTGAAATGCTTAGGTGACTTAGCTGATGAGTCTGGAGCACGTAATTAGTATGATGGGTCGTTTTTCTCTTTTACGATTTAGTTCTCAACAGAAGTTGTTAGCTCATCAAAATTATTAGATCTAATAAAATAGATATGCTTTAATTCTGGCAATACTTCTAAATCTTCGGATCCTCCTAAAGTTGCTTAGTACATTGAAGACTAAGGTAATTAAAGCTAATAAGAGTATATGAATAGATAATAGAGTTATGGTAACAACTCTGCTGAACATTATGCAGCATTACAAATATACAATTCACAACAAAACTAGATATAAAGAGATCCTTAATATCAAAACCACTAAAGAAATGAATTGATATCTGTATAAATTAATGAGTTAGAAAATAATATCAAGGTTTTAAAAGAAAATAATACTAATTTATCAAATAAATTCAATAAAATAGAAGAATTAAAACAAAGTGTTACTACTTTGTAAAATTAATTTTAAGTTTAATTTGAATACTAAAAGGTAGATATTTAAAAGAACTATGACAAATGCAACGATTTAAATTCTAAGTTAGATGAATAAAAGTTAGTCTAAGATAAAAAGATAGGATAAATAACTAGTAGTATCGAATCGAGTTAATAATAATCTCAAATCAAGTTGAGTTAATTTTAATCTACTATAGACGTCATAAGATAAGAACTCAGTGGATAGAATTCGAAAATTGAAAATATAGACGAAGAACTCAGATCATTAAAAGAGAAATAAATCAAATAAGATTTAGCTATAAGTTATCTCTAAGAAACTGTTTAAAAGTTGTAAGAAGAAAAAGTTTTAAGTTAAAATGTAAAATTAATGATCAGCGATGTTAAATAAGATTAAGATGATCTGATATCCTAAAGCAGCTAAATTAAACAAAGATAGGATATTGATGAAAAGGAAATTGAAAATATGGATTAACTATATTAGCAACTAAAATAAACAGCAGTTTAAACTACTAAGTTGGCTATCAAACTCCCTTTTAAATTTATCTCTTTCTTCTCACCTTTTAATTTAGCAAAAAAGGCTTTAAGTATCATTAGCTGAAAAGAATTTAATAGATGAATTTGTTGTTTGTATATTTTGATTATTGAAAATGAAATTCCTAACCACTTTTTATAATATTTTTTTTATTGTAAATTAATATGTATATCGAATGATTTAAGATGACTATTTATCTAATAAGCAGATTACTTTTAATTAAAATTAAAATTTTAAAATATGTTTTATACTTTTTCTTTTAAATGAATTTTTTAAAAGTGTATAGTCTAAATATGAAATATGAAAAAGACCAAATAATTTTACCATTTTCATTTTATTTTGCTGTTTAATGTAAATTAAAGAAATTAGAAAAAAAAATTATAATGATATATAGCTTCATAATTCTTGTTTTTTAAATTCATTTTATATTAATGCTGCTCAACGTTTTTTAAAAACAAATCAAATAATTATTCACTGAAATATAAATGCTCTTTAATAATATCATTTTGATGTTGCCTTTAAGAAGTATTTTAACTAATATATTTAAATAATGCATTTTTCATTCTAAAAAGTATAAATGCTATCTAAAATTATGATACAAAATGATAGAAAAGATATTTAATTAAAAAAAGAAAATTTCCATCAAATATTTGGATAAAAATGAGAAAATAATTTTTAAATTATTAAAATTATAAGATATTTTTTAGCTTAATTGCAAACAGTGATTTGTAGTAGTAATATAACTAAATTAAATAAATCATTTTTTATTAACAAAAGTAACCAAATAAAATTACAAAAAGGGAGATCTTTACTATTTAATACAAAGATTAAGCAAAAAGAAAAAAAAGAAAATCATCTTCAAAAAAATTTTGAAACAAAAACAAGAAGAGATATCTCAATCACAAATAAAAAAAATTTAGATTAATTCCTTTTCATATGATCTAAATAACTTAATGTAAATAAATACTTAATTAATTTGATATAAATTCTATACATATTTAAATTTCAGGAATTATTAGGGTTTTATATTCATGTTGGTAAGCTATTTGAGCTAGGATCACAACGATATTAAAGCATAACATTAGAATACTATTTATATTCTAAGGTCAAGCTATGAATACTTACAGCGCTTACCAATAAATTTAGGAAATTCAATAAGCTAATATCCCAGATTTTGGCTTGGGCTCTATTTCTGTATACAATTTTATTGCAAGCTTCTCTTAACATTATCCTAACTAAGCAAGATTAATATTAGATGAAAACAAGAGTAAACAAGTGGAATAATGCCTAAATATATGCTATCCACTCTTTGTTTAAGCTTTCTTTGCCTCCCCACCGATAAAAGGGTAATTGGCTAGTATTTTAATATATAAATTTATTTAAATAAAAAAAACTAATTTATCTTAACAAACATCAAAAATAGTGATAATCACAGCATAGGTAATATAAAGTTAGTTTTGAATGCTTGGTACAAAGTAAAATACTCAGAATTTTTCAACAGCTTTATTAAATCATATTAAACATGTTTACAATCTTTTTACTTGGTGCAGTAATTATTTTACAAAAATTAGCAATAGCAAACTATTATGAAATATTAAAATTTTTTCATGAAGATGTTTTCCTATATAGATAAAAGTTAAGCAGTAGGAAATTTTACTATTATGTAAAGAATTTAAAGCATCTTTAAAAGTATGTAGAAGTCATCAAAATTCTGTTGAAAATGGTGAAAGTGATTAAATTAACATTTTTTAAGGGAAATAATTCTTATTTATATAAAATAACATTTAGATTTATGATACTTCTAATAAGCTTAACATTATTTCAAACTATTTTATTTAAAACTAGTATAAAATCTATAATCATTCATGAATTTTGATACATTTTAACCAATCATTTTTATTACTATTTTTTGAAATGGACAGACAAATGAATTTTTAGATTTAAAAATGTTAAATACAAAAATATCTTTAATACAAAAAAAAAAAAATAACTATTATTAATAATACAATTTCTTTGGTTATTTCCAATAAAATTCATAAATGAATCAATAGCAATAGTATTTTAGGTTTTGAAAATAGGATTGTTTAAAAAAATTCTTAATTTGAAACTAAGAAAAAATAATAGCAAGTATTTAATTGTCATACCTTATTTGGAAAATTTTTCTTTAAATTCAGTTTATTTTAATAAAACTTCTACGTTTATCAGCTTAATCTATTTTAAAGGAAATGTCTGCAATCAATTTATGTTTCAATCTGGCATATATTCTGTAAAATTTTTTAATTAAAAAGAAACTTAATTAGCAAATATTGTTTGTAAGATAAATAAAAATTGCTAACATAATTTCTTTGTTTAATTTTAGGATCAAATGATTAATAAATCAATAGTAATTATATTTCCAATTATGAAAATTTGATTAATAAAAATGAAACACAGATATGATGATTTCTAATTTTCAAACAGAAATTTAGAAATTGTATCTTTCTATTTAGTTTATTTTAATAACATTACACTTTTATCAGAATTTATCAGAAAAAAAAAAAAAAATAATATCAATAACTTTAAGAATTTCATTTAAATGGGAATGACTGTAATTAATCTAATTTTCAATCTGATAGCTATTCTGTAAAAGTTATTTAAATAAAAATCAATTAATTAGCTAACATTGTTTGTTGTTTGGTTATAAACATTACATATATGAAAAAAAATAACAAAACTCTTAATTGATAAATCAATAAGTAAGTAACTATTTTGAAATAAAATTTTGAGTTACCTTCATATAATTATTATAAAATATGATTCATTCATTTAAGCTTTTCTATTTTATTAAATTTTGACAAAACTGTTCTAATTTATTAAATCAATAAGTAAGAATTAATTTTAAAAGGAATTTTTAGTTAACTTAAGGCTATTACTTTATAATTTCCACTCATTATTCATTAAACCTAATTTTTTAAATTAAGTAACTAATTTTTTACAAACAAATTTAATGTAATCATTTTTTTAATTTTTTGTTCAAGCAACATAGATGAAAATCTGATTATGTTTAAAGCACACCTGATTAAAAAGCAAATCTGATCTCAGCTTAGTTGATTCCATTAATAATTAGTAGAAAAAAGATAAATATTTAAATATTTGGTTTCCTTTTAGCCCTAAGTAAAGGATCATATGTACTCAGTATCAGAGCATGTTCTTTGAACCTTCAGCCATAATCGTTTGAATATCTATATTAAATTAAAATGAAATCGGAAGATCTTTCTCTAATTAAAGGATTAGAAGTCTTTCAAATCTTAAATAAGTAGCTATCAATTTTCATATTGTTGGAGCAGATTCATTTTTTTTAAATTGCTAAGAAATTTTTTAACTCTAGTTAAGTTTTTAGTATCAGATTATATTTTAACTTTTATATTTTCTTCAGATTAAAATTATTTTTTAAAAGTTTTTCAGAGAACATTGAAATTTGTGAATATTTTTTGAAAATAATGCTGTAAATTTATGTACATGTTTTGAGAAGATAAAAGCGTCAATAAATAATTAGTTTGAATATAAAAAAAAATTTAAATAACCTTATCAATTTTAACAATTAACCAAAAAAATTACAAAAGCTATGGATTTTTTTATACAAAAATACTTGTTTCTCAGTAAAATTTTTTTTTAAACAACTTGTAATTTATTATTAAGCAACTATTTTGATTAAAATATTTAAATATTTTTTTTTTTTTTTTTTTTTTTT
>JH719947.1:1233543-1408449 GCA_000231845.2 Tetrahymena malaccensis 436 | reverse complement strand
TTTTTTTTTTTTTTTTTTTTTTTCTTATGTAAAGGTTAAAAGTAATCAAAATTCTTGTATGCAACATTTCTTAGTTTTATGGTGTGGTTAATAAATAAATTATAATAAAAATAAAGACTTGTTTTATTTAAATTTTTCTTAATGATGTAAAGAGTTTCAGCATTAATATTTGATATAGATAAGCTCATTAATATAAATGAACTAAATTAATAAATTATTATATGAGTAAATGTTTAAATGTTGAATGATAGCCACTACAGAATTTGATATATATATTTATATGCAATTGAAAATATTAAATTTATTTATTATTTATTTCATATATAATTTCATTATTTTTTTTTGTAATAATGTTGAGTATTTTCAACTAGTAAATTTTGCTAGTTTGCTTTTAAAATCAAAGAAATATATTTTTTATATTCTTCCTTATTTTTTAACCTAGAATTTTCTAGCCAAAGCCTTTCTGAATGTGTGAGATAATATATAAAGACTTTAGATTATTTTTCACTTTTAAATAGATTTTTCATCTTTAAATTACATCTACTATCAATTTTTAAATTTTGGCATATTCTTTTCTTTATATTTTGAAAATTCCACTTGCTTTAAATTAAATTTTCGTATTATTTTTATAACTCAGGATCTGAGCAATTTTTAATATGTCTTTTGAAGCTTTTCAAAATATTTTTAAAAATATTTCTTTTGCTTTATTACAGAAAGTTTGTAACTTCTTCATTCTATAGAACTATATTTTCGGGATTGGTTTTTTCTTCTTATTATGATCTACTTAATTGCGCTCTAAAGGTTTTTATGTATTCTTTATAAGAAAAGAGACTATCGTATTTGTTATTATTAATACAAGTCTTGTATTTGCATCTTTTCTCTTCATCATCATATTCAATTTTAGTTACAATTTATTCATTTATTTCCTTCATTTATTCATTCCTCATATCAGTTTATTTAGAGTATTTAATTAATCTGTATTTAGCTCTTTTTATTTCTTCCATATTTTTTATGTTTTTTTATATTAATTGTTTATTTTTTACTTAAATTATTATATTTCAATTTACTTTTGATAAATTTGAATCACTAAATTAATAATCCCTAATTCCTTGTCATTAATGTTTTATTAACAAATTAATAAATAAAAAAGAAAGATAGTTTAAATATAAAAGTATATTTTATTTACAATGTTTATCAAACCTTCTTTTAATCATATTTGCTGGTTTTCTTTTTAAATTGATTTCAATAAACTCATCTCAAAATGGTTGAATAAATACTAAAATATAACAAATTTAATTTAAATTATTATTATTTTTCTTAGAAAAAACCTAAATACTTTGTTTTTCATTCTGAAATGTTACTATTTATTACAAACGATAAACCAAAAATAGCTTAATATTAATAGAGACTGGGCAATCAAATTCTTTTTCTAATAAGCTTTAGTACTTAATTAAAATAATCAAACTCTTTCTATTTATACTCCAATATTTATTTTTTCATAAGGATTCTATAATAAATATGTAAAAAATGTTATTTTCACTCTCTAGGTAACTCCAAAAACGAGAACAGCGAACCTAATCTCTCTTTATTTTTATTGTAATTTTTTTAGAAATCTCTAATATTTGCTATTAATTTATTTAAGTTTCTCCAAAAATTTCTTGCTCTAAAATAATAAGCAATTAAGCTTTTAATATTGAGGAAATAACTATGAAATTAACTCTTTAATTTAGAAATTATTGGAATTAAATGTATCAATTTTTTTTTGAGGTAAATAATTAAGTAACATATAAATTATGCTTCTAGCAAACAAGCTTTTTCAAGTGAAATAATAAATACTTGCCTTCTTTCTTTAATTTAACATTTAAAACTCTCAACTAAAATATGTTTTTTGCAATAATCATATATGTTTGTATGTATGTTTTTTTTTTTGTTGAATAAAAATAACTAGTTAACTTTTAAAAAAAATGATATTTTGAAAAAAATCTAAATATAATCAAGAAACTTCATGGGTTTATGAATTAAAAAAATAAATATATTTTTATTGTTAATGTGTAAAATATTTATTAACAGTCAATAACTTGTTTATTTGTTAATTTCCTTCAAACTACTGGATAAATAGCCTGTTCACAGATAACAAAAGCGTTTAGATACTTAGTTTAGGTACCGAGTCTGATATATAGCCTTTTTTGACTCAAGAAGTACCCCAAGAGTTTTTGACTTTCATTAACATATTTTAGAATTATAACCAATAAGCAAGACATAATGGTTCAAATCATCAAAGCAGTCTCTGAAGATACCAAATTCATTACCAATTATTAGCACCAGCTGCAAAAGTTAAAAGCTATTGCTGGATAGTAACTACTAAGTTATCATAGGATTATACATTGAAAAAAACTAAAGGTCATTAATTGAAAAATACTAAGTTCCTTAGCATTTTTGATCTATATCGCCACCATCAAAACCCTAATTTCCATGAGTAGTAGTGAAATCTACTAACTACTATTCTGAAAGAGAAGATTAAATACAAGTAGAAATAAATGTAGCGGATTTTTGAGTAACCTTCTATTTTTTAAGGTTTTCTTTGAAGAATGCAAATATGTGTAGCTATTTCTCTATGCTCTTGTAACTAACTGAATGTTTTTTAAGGAATTCTTTCCGTTTCTGAGTAACAATAAAGTCTCTACCATCCACACTTAATCAAATAATTATTTTGAAGAAGAAATGAGTTATAAATGATAAATAAAAATATTTTGTATTATTAATTTATTAGTATACAATATGATTTATAAAATATTTATGTTACTGATATTTAATCTTACCAATAAAATAATTTATATTTATTTTATCTTGATTTTCAACTTTAATGCCGCACCCTATAGTGATTTAACTAGAAAATATTAAGGTAAATAATTATTATTTACATAAAATAACTTTTAGATTTATGGTATTTCTAATAAACTAAAAATTATTAAAAACTATTTTATTTAAAACTAGTAAAAAATTAAATAATTTTTCATAATTTTTTCATACATTTAAACAATCATTTTTAATGCTGACTGCAATCAACCTGTTTTTCAATGTGATAATTATTATTTTTAATTAAATGAAACTTGAATAGCAAATATTGTTTGTAAAATAGATAAAACTAATATAATTTTATTGATTACTTCAAGCATCAATTCATTAATAAATCAATAACAATTATATTTCCATTAATGAAAATATAATTTATATAAAAATGAATGTAGTTTTATTTGAAATATGACTAAAGAATTGAAAATTTTAACTCAGAAATTTAGAAATTTTATCTTTCAATTTAGTTTACTTTAATATTATATACACCTTTATCAAATATATCAGAATAATAACAAAATAATTATAAAACTTGTAACAATTTTATTTAAAAGGAAATGACTGTAATTAGACTATTTTTAAATTTAGATAACCATTCTGTAGAATTCCTTTAATTAAAAAGCAAATTAATTAGCAAATGCTGTCTGTCGTTAGATTTACACTCTAGTAAGTAAACAAACAAAATAATTTATAAATCAATAAATAAGAAATAGTTTAAAATGAAATTTTTAGTAACCTTCAAATAATTAAACAAAATATATATAATTCATTCAGGCAAAACTGTTTGTATTTATTTTATAAATATAAAAGAATTTATTTAAAAATTAATTTTTCGTAAGCTGGAAGCCTTTACTTTTTAATTAAAAGCCATTATTTATATTAATCTAATTTTTTAAATTAAGTAACAAATAATTTACAAATAAATTTCATGTAATCATTTTTTTAATTTGTTTATTTGTTTGTTTAACCAATATAGATTAAATGTTGATTTTGTTCATTATTTAGCTTATTTTTTTATTTTAAATGTAAGGTAAAAAGATGATGAAATATAGGATAAAATTAGTTAGCAACTAAGCAGTTTCTATGGTTTAGTCAATCAATTATACTAATAAATCTAACCCAATTATTATGCTTTCTTCTATATCTTTTAGGTTAGATAAATAGGATTTATACTTTGATATTATGTTACCATCAAATCTTCAAGCGGTTATTTCAAATTATTTGAATACCCTGTAAATGATGAGTGGTAACAGATAATTAAAAGTAATATATCTGATAAATCTTCTGTTGTTGCTTGTAAAAATAATAAATATATGATACCTGTTTGTAACTAAGCTATGTATGTTAATCAATCAAATATTAGATATCATTATAGTTTAAATTTACAGGATTGATCTCACTCCCTCTTTTCTAAACTCTTAGCTCTATATTTGTTTTCTTTGTTTTTATGAGAAAAATTCACAAGAATAGATAGGATTAATTCATTAGGTTGTTTAAGAATTAATGTACACCTCAATACAAAATAAAATCTGATTTCAACTTTTTAGATTCCTTTAATAACTAGTATAAAAACAATAAATAGCTGGCTTCCTTCTAACTCTAAGTAATGAATCCTATTTATTCAGTTTTAGAGCATGTTTTTTTTACATTTGACTAATAACGATTTGAATATCTCGATTGAATTAAAATGAAATCGAAAGATCTTTCTCTAATTTAAGAGTTAGAAAATTTTCTAATCTTATATATGTAGCTAATATTTCATTTTTATTATTTAAGATTCATTTTTTTTGTATTGCTAAGAAATTTTTTAATGCAAGTTAAGTTTTTGGTATCATATTATATTTAAATATATATTTTTTTGTGAGATTTAAAAAATATTTCTAACACTTTTGAGAGAACATAAAAATTTATGGATATTTTTTTTAAAATAATGCTCTACATTTATACTTGCATGTTTTGAGAAGATATAAGCTTCAATAAATAATTGCTTTGACTATAATATAAATTGAAATATACTTATTAATTTGAAAAATTAACCAAAAAATTTAAAAATAGATGATTTCTGTGTGGAATTTTTTAAACAAAATTATTTGTTTTTAAGTAAAGTATTTTTTTAAAGAACTTGTAATATCTGATTTATTTACTTTTTTGATCAAAAATTTTAAGTTTTCATTGTTTGATTTTTATTTTTTTTCAGGTGTAAAATTAATCAAATTTATTGCATGCAGCATTTCTTAATTTTATGGGATGACAAATAAATTTAAAAATAAAAATTGTTGTTATATTTAAATATTTCTAATTAATATAAAAAGGTTTAGCATTAATTTAGATGAACTAAATGATTGAATTAGTTTATGTATAAATGTTCAAAGCTTTAATAAAACACACTACAGAATTTGATTATATATGAAATAAAAATATAAAGTTTGTTTTTGTATAATAAAATAATTATTCACTGAAATAGAATTGCTCTTTAATAATATCATTTTGATTTAGCCCTTAAGAATCATTTTAACTAATATATCTATGTTATGCATTTTTAATTCTAAAAATTATAAATGCTATCTAACACAATAAGTATAATAAAATCATTATAAAAAATGATATATAAAATATTCAATTAAAAAATGAAAATTTCTATCAAACATTTGGATAAAAATGAGAAAATTATTATTAAATTAAAAATAATTTGATATTTATTAGTTTTAGTGTCAATGGTGATTTGTTGTAGTAAAATAATTAAATTAAATATTAATAAAATTTGGTGCTATCATGGTTTTTGGGTTGAAATTTATTTTTAATGTTTCTTATTTGTTTAAAATGAATAAAAAATTATAGGCTAAGTATTAGAATATTACTAAAGCTGAAAATAAGTAATTACTAAAAACAGCAGTAAAATAATTTATAAATTAATATTTATTAAATCAATGAAGACAGTTAAGAAATCATTTTTTATCAGCAAATAACCAAATAAACTTATAGAAAGGGAAATATATACTAACTACTTAATACAAAATTAAGCAAACATAAAGAAAAAGAAAATTATCTTCAGAAATTTTTGAGACTAAAAGAAGAAGAGGTATCTTAACTACAAATAAAGAACATTTAGATTATTTCATTATTATATGATCTAAATTACTTAACTATAAACAAACACTTACTTAATTTGATAAAAATTCTATACATATTTCTAAATTTCAGGAATTATTAATATTGGCAAGATGTTTGAGTGATGATCTCAACGATATTAAAGCATGACATTAGATCTCTATTTATATTATATGATCAAGCTATTAAATAATTCTTATTTATATAAAATAACTTTTAGATTTATGATACTTCTAATAATCTAAACATTATTTCGAACTATTTTATTTAAAACTAGTATAAAATCTATAGTCATCGATGATTTTTTATAAGTTTCAGTTAATCCTTTTTATTACTTATTTTTAGAAATGGACACATTAATTTTAGATTTAAAAATGATAAATAGAAAAACATATTCCTAAAATTAATATTACAATTTCTTTTGGTTATTTGGAATAAAATTTATAAATAAATCAATAGCAAGCAATAGGAATTTATGTTTTGAAAATGGGATTGCTAAAAAAATGTTTAATTTGAAACTTGGAAAAAATAATGGCAAGCAAGTATATAATTTTCATATCTATTTTGGAAAATTTTTCTTTCAATTTAGTTTATTTTAATAAAACTTCTACTTGTATCCACACTTATATATTATAAAGGTAATGTATGAAATCAATTTATTTTTCAATCTGATTACTATTCTGTAAAATTTTTTAATTAAATAGAAACTTAATTAGCAAATATTGTTTGAATAATAGATAATAATAATTAATATATTTTATTTGATATCAACTTATTAATAATGAATAGCAATAATATTTTCAATTATGAAAATTAGATTAATAAGAATGAAACATAGATATGAGATAATAATTTTCAAGCAGAAATTTATTTTAAAATTTTATCTTTCAATTTAGTTTATTTTAATAACATTACTATCAGAGTTTATCAGAAAAAAAAACAAAATAAAAGGAAAAATTGTAAGAAATTAGTTTGAATGGAAATGACTGTAATTAATCTATTTTTTAATCTGATAGCTATTCTGTAAAACTTCTCTAATTAATAAGTAAATTAATTAGCTAATACTGTTTATTATTTGGTTATAAACATGACGTATAAATAAAAAACAACAAAATTTATAATTTACAAATCAATAAGTAAGAATTATTTGGAAATGAAATTTTTAGTAACCTTCAAATAATTAATTTTAACGAAATATGTTTCATTCATTCAAGCTGTTCTATTTTATTAAATTCAGACAAAACTGTTCGAATTTATTTAAATCAATAAGTAAGAATTAATTTAAAAAATAATGTTTAGTAAGCTTAATGCTATTACTTTATAATTTCCAGTCATTATTAATTAAATCAAATTTTTTATAAACACATTTAATGTAATCATTTTTTTAATTTATTTTTTTGTTTAAGCAGCATAAATGAAACTCTGTTCATGTTTTTTGTTTAGCTAACTTTTATTTTTTAAAACGCATGGTAAAAGCAAGATTATGAAAGCTAAGACAAATTTAGTTAGCAATTACAGTTTCTATGGTTTAGTCAGTCAACTACACTAATACATCTAATCCAATTATTTCCCTTTTTTCTATGTCTTTAACTAAGATCATTAGGATTTATACTTTGATATTATTTTATCATCAAATGGTAACTTCGAATTACTTGAATAATTTGTAAACCAATGAGCCATACTTGATAAATAAAAGTGATATTTCTGATAAATCTTTTATAGATGTTTGCACAAATCATAAATATATGATACCGATAGCAATTAAGCCATTTTTATCAATCTAACTTTAAATATTAATCAATGAAAGAGTCATTTATATTTAAAAAATTATCACACTCACTTCTTTCTAACATTTAGCTTTACATTTGTTTCCTTAATTTTTATTAAAAAACTTCTCAAGAATAGGTAGGAGCTATTCATTTAATTGTCGTAGAATCAAAGTATACCTCAATGCAAAAGCAAATCTGATCTCAGCTTCATTGATTCCAATAATAGCAAGTAGATAAACGATAAATATTTGGTTTTTTAGCCCTAAGTAAAGGATCATATCTACTCAGTATCAGAGCGTACTCTTTTTACCTTCAACGATAATCATTTGGAATGTTTCTAATAAATTTAAATGAAATCGATATATCTCTCTCTTATTAAACGATTAGAACATTTTCTAATCTTAAATAAGTACCTATTTTTTAAATTTTCATTTTTGTTGTTGCAGATCCATTTTTTTGTATTGTTAAGAAATTTTTTTATACAAGTTTAGTTCTTAGTATCAGATTATATTTAATTTTTTATTTATGCATCAGATTTAAAATATTTTTATAAAGTTTTGGAGAGAAGATTCAAATTTGCTCATATTTTTTTAAAATAATATTGTAAATTAAAACGCGAATGTTTAGAGAAGACCTAAGAGTCAATAAATAATCAGTTTGAATGTAATATAAATTGAAATATTCCTATTAATTTGAAAATTAACCAAAAAAATTACAAAAGTTATGGACTTTTTTTGCAAAATTATTTGTTTATGAGTAAAATATTTTTTTAAATAACTTGTAATATCTTTTGAAGTAACTTTTTTGATCAAACTTTTAAAAAATTTGATTTATTGATTTTTATTTTTTCAGGTGTAAAATTAATTAAAATTCTTGCATGCCACATTTCTTAATTTTATGGCGTGGTTAGTAAATTATAATAAAAATAAAAATTTGTCTTATTTAAATTTTCTAAATGATGTAAATAGGTTCAGCATTAACATTTGATATAAATATGTTAATTAATATAAATGAACTAAATTATTGAATTATTTTATGAGTAAATGTTTAAATTTTGAAAAATAGGCACTACAGAATTTGATGTATATATGCAATTGCAATTAAAGATATTAAGTTTTTTAGTACTTATTTCATTTATCATTTCATTGTTTTTTTTTGTGGTAATGTTGAGTATTTTCAACTAGTAAATTTTGCTAGTTTGCTTTTAAAATTAAAGAAATATATTTTTTATATTCTTCCTTATTTTGTAACCTAGAGTTTTCTAGCCAAAGCCTTTCTGAATGTGTGAGATAATATATAAAGACTTTAGATTATTTTTCACTTTTTAACAGATTTTTAATCTTTAAATTGCATCTACTATCAATTTTTAAATTTTGGCATATTCTTTTCTTTATGTTTTGAAAATTCCATTTGCCTTAAATTTAATTTTCGTATTATTTTTATAACAAAAGATCTGAGCAATTTTTAATATGTCTTTTGAAACTTTTCAAAATATTTTTAAAAATATTTCTTTTGCTTTATTACAAAAAGTTTTTAACTTCTTCATTCTAAAGAAATATATTTTCAGGATTGGATTTGTCTTCTTATTGTGATCTACTTAGTTGTGGTCTAAAGGTTTTTATGTATTCTTTATAAGAAAGGAGACTATCAAAGTTGTTATTATTAATACAAGTCTTGTATTTGCATCTTTTCTCTTCATCATCATATTCAATTTTAGTTACAATTTATTCATTTATTTCTTTTATACATTCATTCTTCGTATCAATTTATTTAAAGAAGTTAATTAATCTGTATTTAGCTCTTTTTATTTCTTCCATATTTTTTATGATTTTTTAATATTAATTGTTTATTTTTTACTTAAATTATATTGTTTCGAATTGATTTACATAAATTTAAATTACTAAATTAATAATCATTATTTCCTTGTTGCTAATAAAATATTAAAAAAATAATTAATACAAAAGAAATATAGTTTAAATAAAAAAGTATATTTTATTTAGAAGGTTTATCAAACCTACTTTTAATCTATTTTTTGGTTCACTTTTTAAATTGGTTTCAATAAACTCATCTTAAAATGGTTGAATAAACACTTTACTAAAACATAACAAATTTAATTTAAACTATAATTCTGAAAAAAATATATTTTATAACAAATAATTAAGCAAAAATAGTTTATTATTATGAAAGACTGAGCAATTAAATTTTTTTCTAAATTGCTTTAGTTCTTAATTAAAGTAATCACTCTCTCTCTCTCTCTCTCTCTCTCTCTCTCTATTTATAATCTAATATTTATTGTTTAATTAGGATTCAATAATAAATATACAAAAAATTTTATTTCCACTCACTTGACAACAGCAAAAACGAAAACAGCGCACCTAACCTCTCTATATTTTTGTTGTAGCTTTTTTAGAAATCACTAGTTTTTGATATTAATTTATTTAAGTTTCTCTAGAAACTTCTTGCTCTTAATAAATAAGCAATTAATAATATTTTCTTTTAATATTAAGTAAATAACTAAGTAATTAACTCTTTATATAACACATTATTGGAGTTAAATGTACCAATTTTTTTTTGAGGTAAATACATAAAGAACATATAAATTATGCAAAATTAAATTTTCTAACTCTAGCAAACAAGCTTTTTTAAATTAAATAAAAAATACTTTCCTTCTTTATTTTAACATGAAAAATTCTGAACTAAAATAGGTTTTTTGCAATATTCATAATTTATGTATGTATGTATGTATGCTTTTTTTTTTTCGAATAAAAATATCTAGCTAACTTAAAATATAAATTATTATTTGAAGACAAAACTAAATATAATAAAGAAACTTTATATGTTTTTTAATTAAAAAAATATATATACTTTAATTCCTTGTTATTGGTCCTTATAAATAAGGACCACTTTAAAAAAAATTGTCATATTTTAAATGTATTAAAGTTTTGTTGAAAATGGTGAAAGTGATGATGATAGTAAACTAGAAAATCAAGGTAAATAATTCTTATATATGTAAAATAACTTTTAGATTTATGATATTTCTAATAAGCTAAATTTTGTTTCAAATTATTTTATTTAAAACTATTAAAAAATTAAATAATTTTTCATTATTTTTCATACACTATATTTATTTCTATCTGTAATAAATCTATTTTTCAATACGAGGACTATTATTTTTGATTATAAAGAGCAAATATTTTTGTAAAATAAATTAACAGTAACAATAATAATTCCAATTATGAAAATAAGATGAATAGAAAAATTTAGTTTCTTTTGAGATAAGAGTTAAAAATTTTTAAATAAAAATTTGGAAATTTAATCTTTCAATTTAAGAAGAACAAAAAAATAATAAAATTTGTAAGAATTTTATTTGAAAGGAAATGACTGTAATTAATCTATTTTTTTATTTGATAACTATTCTGTAAAACATCATTAATTAAAAAGAAAATTTATTAGCAAATGCTGTTTGTGGTTTGACTTACAATCAATTAAGTAATAAATAAAAGAATTTTTAAATCAGTATGTAAGAAATAATTTAAAATGAAAATTTTAGTAACCTTCAAATAATGATAAACAAAATATAATTAATTAAGACAAAGTTGTTCTAATTTATTTTATCAATAAAAAAGAAGTCATTTTAAAATTTATTTTTAGTAAGCTGGAAGATTTTATCTTATTATCAATAGTCATTATTTATATTAATTTAATTTTTTAAAATTAAGTGACACATTATTTACAAACGAATTTAATGTAATCATTTTTTTAATTTATTTATTTGTTTAAGAAACATAGATGAAGTACTAATTATGTTCATTATTTAATCCATTTTTATTTTTTTAAATATAAGGGTAAATAGAAGAAGAAAGATAGGATAAATTTAGTTAGCAACTAAACGGTTTCTATGGTTTGTCATTCTATTACACTGATACATCTAATCTAATTATTGTGCATTTTTTTATAACTTTTAGATAAGATAATTGGGATTTATACATTGATATTATTTTACCATCAAATCATTAAATGGTGATTTCAAATTATTTGGATACCCTGTAAATGATGAGTGATAGCTGATAGTTAAAAGTGATATATTTGATAAATCTTCTGTAGATACTTGCAAAAATATTAAATATATGATACCTGTCCTTAACTAAGTTATGTATATTTATAAATCAAATTTTAGATACCAATTATTAGTCAATGAAAGAATAGTTTAAATTTACAGGATTAATCGCACTCCTTATTTTCTTAACCCTCTGCTCTATATTTGTTTTCTTTATTTTTATGAAAAAAATTGGCAAAGATAGATAGTATTAATTCATTCAGTTGTTGTAGGATTAATTTACTCCTAAATAAAAAAGCAAATCTGATTTCAACTTGATAGATTCTTTTAATAAATATTATAAAAACATTAAATATCTTGATTCTTTCTAACCATAAGCAATGAATCCTATATACTCAGTCTTAGAGTATATTTTTTATACATTTAACTATAATAATTTGAATGTATCTACTGAATTTAAATGAAATCAAAAGATCTATCTCTAATTAAAGAATTAATAAATTTTCTAATCTTAAATATGTTGCTAATATTTCATTTTTATTATTTAAGATTCATTTTTTGTATTATTAAGAAACTATTTAAGCATGTTAAGTTTTTAGCATCAGATTATGTTTAAGTATATTTTTTTTTGAGAGATTTAAAAAATATATCTAAAATTTTTGAGAGAACGTTAAAATTGATGAATATTTTTTTAAAATAATGCTGTAAATTTAAACATACATGTTTTGAAAAAATATAAGCTTCAATAAATAATTGCTTTGACAAAAATATAAATTTAAATATTCTTATTAAATTTATAAATTAACCAAAAAATTAAAAAATAGATGGTTTAAGTGTGAATTTTTAAACAAAAATTATTTGTTTTTTAGTAAAATAATTTTTTAAAAACTTGTAATATCTCATTAAGTAGCTATTTTGATCAAACATTTTAAATTTTGATTGTTTGGTTTTTATTTTTTTCAGGTTTAAAATTAATCTAAATTCTTGAATGCATGTCCAATTTCTTAATTTTATGGGACGACAAATAAATTCCAAAATAAAAATTGTTGTTTTTTTTATACTTTTCTAATTAATATAAAAGGTTCATAATCAATATAGAAGAACTAGATAATTGAATTATTTTATGAATAGATGTTTAAAAATTTAATAATACACACTACAGAATTTGATGTATATATGCAATTAAAAATAGAAAGTTTTTTTTTGTATTTGTTTTATTGACTATTTCATTATCTTTTTTTGTGATAATGTTGAGTATTTTCAACTAGTAAATTTTGCTAGTTTGCTTTTAAAATCAAAGAAATATATTTTTTATATTCCTCTTTATTTTGTAACCTAGAGTTTTCTAGCCAAAGCCTTTCTGAATGTGTGAGATAATATATAAAGACTTTAGATTTATTTTCACTTTTTAATAGATTTTTAATCTTTAAATTACATCTACCATCAATTTTCAAATTTTGGCATATTCTTTTCTTTATGTTTTTAAAATTCCATTTGCCTTAAATTAAATTTTCGTATTGTTTTTATAACTCCAGGTCTGAGCAATTTTTAATATGTCTTTTGAAACTTCTCAAAATATTTTTAAAAATATTTCTTTTGCTTTATTACAGAAAATTTGTAACTTCTTCACTCTAAAGAAATATATTTTCAGGATTGGATTTGTCTTCTTATTGTGATCTACTTAGTTGTGGTCTAAAGGTTTTTATGTATTCTTTATAAGAAAGGAGACTATCAAAGTTGTTATTATTAATACAAGTCTTGTATTTGCATCTTTTCTCTTCATCATCATATTCAATTTTTTTTAAGAAATTTTCATTTTTCATAATAGTTTATTTAGAGAAGTTAATTAATTTGTATTTGGCTGTTTTTATTTCTTCCATATTTTTTATGATTTTTTTATATTAAATGTTTTTCTTTACACAAATTATAATGTTTCAATTTGTTTTTCCTTAAATTTAATTTACTAAATTAATAATCATTATTTCCTTGTTGTTAATAGTTTATTAACAAATTAATTAATACAAAACAAAAAGAGTTTAAATATACAAGTAAATTTTATAAAGAAGGTTTATCAAACCTAGTCTTAATCTATTTGTTGGTTTTCTTTTTAAATTGATTACAATAAATAAACTCATCTCAAAATGGTTGAATAAACACTTGACTAAAATATTGTAAATTTAATTTAAATAATAATTATTTTTCTTAGAAAAAACTTAAATATATTATTTTTGACAATTAAAATCTTAAATTTAAACAAATAATCTATTGAAAATATTTAAGTATTATTAGAGACTGAGCAATCAAATTCTTTTTCTTATTAGCTTTAGCTCTTAATTAAAATAATAAAATTTTCTCTATTTATAATCCAATATTTATTCTTTCATTTTGATTCAATTAATAATCAAAAATTGTATTTTCACACACTTGCTAACAGTAAAATAAATCAAACGCATCCTACTTTGTCTTTCTAAATTTTTATTACAGCTTTTTAAGAAATAACTATTTTTAACTATTAAATTATTTAAATGTCTCCTTACAAAAATCTTATCAATTAATAATATTTCATTTTCATAATAAAAAATTGCTAAATAACTAAATTTTTGAGTTAATTATTATTAGAGTTAAATGTAGTAAATATTTTTGAGGTAAATAAGTAAATGGCTAATAAATAATGCAAAGAATAGGGTTTTCTAATTCTGACAAATAAACTTTATTCAAGATTACTTTATTTTAATATCTAAAATTCTAAACTAAAGTGATCTTAGAGATATTCATATTTTTATTTTTGTTTGAATTAAACCAACTAGATAACTTACTTAATATATATTAATTATTTTTAGAAAATAAATCAAAAAATAATTAAGAAACTTTGTATGTTTAGAAACTTAAAATTTTTATATTATTATACTTGATAGTCAAGATATTATTTAAAAGTAAATAACTTTTTTATTTATTAATTTCTTTCAAACTACTAGATAAGAAGCCTGTTCACAGATACCATAAGTGTTTAGATACTTAGTTGAGGCATTAAGTCTGATTTTTATATTTTCGCCCTAAGAATTACCCCAAAAAATTTTTGACTTTCCATTTGTCGGCTTTAGAATTACTATGGTTAAAATCATTTAAGCTGTCATTCGAGGTACCGAATTGATAATATTACCAGGACGTAGCATCAACTGCAAAAAATACAGGCTATCAATTATTTAGAAATAGCTACTAAGTCAACCCAGAATTAGACATCAATAAAAGATGAAAGGTCATAAGTTTTAGGACATTAATAGATTATAAACACAATTTATTGAAAAGAAATAAATCAAATATGATTAAGCTAAAAGCTAGCTCTAAGTAATTTTTAAAAAATTTTAGGAAGAAAAAATATTAAATTAAAATGAAAAGTTAATTCATTTAAATAAGGCTAAGTGAATCTGATATCCGAAAGCATCTAGATAAAACAAGAAATGAATTAATGAAAAAGAAATTGAAAATTTGAATGATTTTTTATCTCAACTAAAGTAAAAAGCATTTTAAACTACTAAGTTCGCTATCAAACTCCCTTTTAAATTTCTTTCTTTCTTCTTCTCACCTTTTAGTTTAGCAAAAAAGTCTCTAATCCTTATTGGCTGAAGAGAATTATTTTAAAGGAATAAATTGATTGATATATTTTGCTTATTGAAAATTAAATTCCTAATTGCTTTTTATATTATTTTTTGATAGTGAATTAAAAAAATATTCTATGACTTAAGATTGCTTTTTATTTTAATAAACACCTTACTTTTAATTAAAATTAACAATTTTGAATTTATTTTCTTTATACTTTAGTTTTTAAATGATTTCAATAAAAATATAATCTGAATACAAAATATGAAATAGGCTAAATAATTTTATTAATTGGTTTTAATTTTTTTTGAAAAAACTATTAATATTTTTAAAAAATTATTATGATAAATAAATTAATATTTCTTAATATTTAATTTCTGTTTAATATGATTGTTGCCAAACGTTTTTTAAAAATACAAATCAATTTATTATTCATTCACTGAAATAGAATTTGATCTTTAATAATATAATATATAATTAAGCTTTATGAATCATTTTAAATAATTATTTTAGATAATATATTTTAATTTTAAAAAGTAAAAATGCAAGCTAAAACAATATGTAAAATAAAATTATCACACAAAACTATATATGAAATAATCAATTGAAACAAATGAAGTTTCTATCAAATATTTTGATAAAATGAGAAAATTATTATCAAACCATCAATTTGATTTGATATTTTTTAGCTTAATTATCATAGATAGATGATTTAGAGTAGTAAAATAATTAAATAAATAATCGAATATAGTGTTATCTTGGTTGTTTGATTTTGGGGTTGAAATTGATTTATAATGCTTTTTATTAGGTAAAATAAATAGAAATTTTATATACAAGCTAATTATTAGTTTATTTCTAAAGCAGATAATAAGTAATACTAAAAATAATAGTAAAAGAATTTATAAATTAATATTTATTAAATCAAAAGGAGGACAACTAAGAAATCATTGATTATTAACAAGTAACCAAATAAACTAACAAAAAGGGAGATCTCTACTATTTAACAGAAAAATTAAGTAAGCAGAGAGAGAGAGAAAATCACCATCAAAAATATTTTTGAAAATAAAAGAAAGTATATTTAAATAAAAAAACCAGCTAGTGCTTAAAAGAGACATGAGTGTTTTCCAACATTTTTTTAAGATCAGTTTACAAAAAATCTATCTTACATTAGCATTAATATTTATACTTAATCTTTCAGCGGATATAGTTAAATGTGAGAATGCGTAACCTTAAAATCCTCATTAAGATATAAAATCAGATAATGCAGTACTTAAAGAGAATGTTTAAGTTCAAAGCTATTATTTGAGTGAGTAAGAGTACAAATTAATAGACCTTGATGATATATATTTAGATTATCAATTTAAAAATACTATTGATACTAATTGTAAATAAGAATATGTCGAAATAATTACAAATTAAAATGAAAAACTTATTTAATATTATGAAAATACCATCACCAATCCTGTTAGCAATATTATCATTTTTGCTAGCTAAAAGATGTTGAAAGTTAATGGCGTAGGACTTCTTTCTAATACTACCTTAATCACATTCATTGATGATGCAGGTTCTTTTGACACTGAAACAGACAAAAGCTCTACACATCTGAAGAATATCAAGGCATATCCCATTCCAAATTAAGACAACTGTGATAATCTTAAAAAGGCTAGTAGCGAGTCTTTTATTTTTGAGTGCTCAAAGTTTGATCAAGCTAAATAGGTAAACGTGATTACTCTTTTCAAATTCAACTCTAAAAACTTCTCAAATGCAGATGGAATTGATCTTTCTAATATTCAACCAGAGTAAATTACATTGAATTTTGATCCTAAGTTTGCTTTTAAATCTTAGAGCTCCAACTAAAACCCACAGGTATTATTTAATTAATTGATTGATTAATCACATTATAATATATCAATCATATTCCTTTCAATAATCAACTCTTTATAATCTTTTATAATCTGATACAAGTTTAATAATTGTTAATATAACATTTAATAATATTATTTTCTAATATATTTTTACTTGAATGCATTTTAGCAATATTTTAACCATTTTTTTTTCTCAATTATTAATTTTTTTTATTTTTAGGAATTAGATGCCAACTATTAGCTCTTCCTATAAGAATACTAAAACTGCGTCAAAGACACAGGATTTTACTTTAATAGCGATACCAACGTTTAACACTATTTCCGTACATGCAAATATCATGAAACACTTATGTAAACTGAGTCAGAATAATAAACTTATTTAGAGTAAATTGTGAGTTTCTTTGAATTCTACGACTTATCAATTGTGCAAAGTGATGGATCAGTAACAGGAAAGAGCCCTGTAATTAATTTCAAAGATGAAAACAAAGATCTAAAAATCAAAACATAAGGAGTTTAGCAATCAATTGATAATTGCATTACAGTTTTAGATTATGATAATGGTTTACTTTTTTTCACATACGATAACATATCAAATCAATACTAGAACTTGGATTACTTTGTGAAATATTATTATGACTAAAAGTATATCAATCTGTTCATCTAAAAGAATAAGGATATAGAATTTTCTATTTAAGACAGTATTCCTAACTACATGGTAGTTAATACACAAATGTATATCTTGATGTATCAGCTTAATTCTACCTCACAAGTAGGCTTAAATACATTCCCTCAAACTGTATCTATTTCTCATTTCGTGAATTCAGTACAAACTATACACATAGAGAATAAAGAAGAAGGTTCTAAGCACAAATCAGATCAAGATAAAATAGAATTTGTAATACCTGACATTAAAAATGTTAGCAATTTTAGATCTATAAAGTACAACTTTGATTAGTATCTTTACTATATTGAAATAAAATTTAGTGAACCAAGCCATTTGAGCTACTTTCTTATGGTTAACAGAGCATTAACAGATAATACAAACAGCATTAAAATGTACTTTAAATTAAAAATATTAAATATTATTACAATTATTTTTACATTTCATATTTTTGTAGGAATCAAACAGCTATCGAATTGGAGCAAATAACATAAAATGATTATTCTAAAATATTTCACTATCCCATTCCAGGTTTATTCTATAGCAATATAAGAACAAGAGTTAGACTGTTCTAAATTGGTGAAGATACAGGAAATATAATCCTAAAAAAATATGACAATTCATAGAATGCTTAAGCCAAAAATAATCTTTCAATCACTACATACTCTTGGAAAAGTGCCTAAATAATGAAATTGTACACTAAGTAGTTCGATCAATACTCTTCTTGCAGTATAACAATGCATTTTGAAGCAAAGCCAGACAGTAATTTAATATATTTTGTTTTCATATTTACTCAAATTTCACTATTAATTATTAAAGGCTAAGCAGTTGGAACTAAAATAGTGTAAGGGATAATCAACTTGATTCCTAGAAATTTCAATGGAGTTATATCCAAAGTAGGTTCAAACATACAAAAGAAATTTTTTAATCCTAAGCCTATATTTGAGATCAAAGATTGGTTTTTTGGAGCTGGTATTAATTATTCATATAGCTCTAAATAAGATGTCACATTAACCATTAATTACAATTCATCTACCGTCATATAAGGTATTATTTATTATTATTAAATAATCTTTTCATAAAAATTACTCTCATTTAATTTATCATTTCAATAAAATTTAAAAACCAAATGAATTCCTGCTTCTTTTTATCAAATTTTGAAAATTTAATTTCAAAAAATGCATTTGGATAAAATTGTATTTTAACACTTTATTAAATTTATTTTATTTGGTTTTCTAAGATTTTTTCAAATTTTTTGCCAAATTAAAAAAAATGATTGCCTTTTATTCCTTTTATCTTCTTTCTTTAGAGATTTCTCAAAATTTCCTATTCTTAATTAATATTTATTAAATTAAAAATAGAAAATGATACTCTAAAAGTTAAATCAAATTAAAGTTAAAAAGTACAGCTTGAGGATCTAGAGAGCTAAAGCACATTGAAATTAGACTAAAATATATGTAAGCTAAGTCCATGTGAAGAGAAAGTAATAGCTGCTATTCAAGTCGGATAGGATTACTATATATTTTACTAGAACTGTTTATGCCTATTTTGGTTTGAAAAATGTACTATGCAAACTTAGACAGGTTTATCGTAAAACACACCTGCTTGCTAGAAGTCAAAAAGCATGTAAATAAATCAAAAAATAGAAAATATTATCTTTGATGGAAATAAAATTTTAGCTCTTGGAAAAATTTTGTCTGCAAAAAGCAACACCCTCTAAGCTTCTCCTTCGTTAACTTTAATGAATATTTATGATGAAATATAAACTGAAAGCAATGATTAAACTGGAAAGAAAAACCCTTATGCAACTGGATCAAACTTAAATAACTAAACTACATCATTGAATCAGTGCTCAACTCCATAATTTAGTAGCTTCCTTCAATCAGCACCTAAATAGTAAAATTAAAAGAAAATTCATGTAAAGAAAAATTTACAAAGCAAGTATGAGGATGATCCATAATAAAATAAGCACATCAATTCCAACTAATTCATAAGAAAAGCTTTCACTCCTCCTTAGAATCTGAGTCTCAATCTTAATTTTGACCTAGAAAAAATCTAATTTGTATTCATTTATTGTATTCCAAACACTGTTAAGTATGCATTGATAGTTTAATCTCAGCTATTAAAGATTAAAAGTATGGTTATATTTAGCATCTAAAATTAAATTTAAGATGTCACAATCTACACCTTTTAAGACACAGACTAATTATAAGATAGCTACGATGTTAGTCTACTGGACTAAGGCATCATCTTTGCAGCTCACAACCAGTAAGATAAAGTTCCTGGTAAGATAACAATATATAGAGTGAACTTTATCACTTAATAAATTTCAGTCGACAGGTACTTTACAAAGGAGGATATGTTGCATCAAATTCAAAAGTTTTAGCAAAATATTTTCACTGGCCAGTTCAATAAGACTGAAAATTCTAAAAATAAATTTAAAACATCAAATATCTATGATGATGTATAATTCTAAGTATACTTGAAAGAAATGAAATAGAAAAATATAGTTTACGTAAATGAATTTGATAATTTTATGAATAATTTCTCAGTCAAAGTTTGGAGAAACGATGATAGATAAACATATCGCTTTTTGATGATTGATTTCTAGAACAACTGTCTATTTGATTATTATCTATATGATTTGATTTAACCTATGTTCATTCGTTAAGTCAATCTCTACGACTTCTAAATCATAACAAATCAACAATTCTAAATTACAAATAACATGATTTCACTTCACGTTAGTAATAATTTACAAAATTCAATTTATTTATTTAATTTTTAAAACAAACTTAGACATTGTATTTTGAAAAAAGCAAAAAAGAACATTAAAAAATGATATTTAATTAATTTTTAACAAAAAAGCCAAAAACAACTAAGATTACTTGATTTCACTTGAAATTAATGGCGAGTCAATCAATCAAATCAGAAAAATAGAATAACAATAAGACAAACAAGTTAGAGTTTAGTTTTATTCATAAGACTTATTAATTTTAACAATTAATTATTTATTTTTAAAATAAACAGAGTTTTAGTTAGGTTCAATAATCTCTTGGTAATGAATATCAAGAAGGAACACTATGCGGAGTTTTCTAATTACCCACTCCTAGAATAAAATGTATATTCTACCCACAGATCGAGCTAGACTTTGACTATAGTGTTAAAGCAAGCAAAGACAAAGATATGAAAATATAATCAGGTAAATTGATTGATTTATTTATAATACTTAGAATATCAGATACAAAAAATTATTTATCTCTAACATAATAATTTTTAAATTAAAATAGTTAACTAAGAAACTTACTAAACTTCATCAGATAAATAAGTTGACTTTTCAATAAAACTATCGACAGACTTAAATCCTGAGGAGACTTAGATAATTCTATAGACTGACTTTAGCAATTTTGACACAAACTTGATTGAAGAAAACAAATCTCCTATTTTATATGAGGCATAAAATAACAGCACTTAGTTAGACAACGATGGAAAAAATATAAAATTAAAGCTGAATACTACATTTGTTAAAGGTTCTATAGGGGAGTATTACTTGTAACCTGCAAATAAACAAAATGTAAAGATAAAGGCTTATATGGATACTGACTAAATTCAGACTCAAAATTTGTCTATGATTTAATAATCTTCTTCTTGGATTATTAAGCAAACAGCAAGAAATCCTTATTAAATTGTATACTTGCTTGACGACTAGCTTTTAGTTATAAATCAAAATATGAAGTATGAGTTTAAAGAGATATTCAGAATTAAATATACTGATATAGAAATCAAATAAAATTTAAAGTTGGAGGCAAAAATTACCGAAAATTTAAAGGTATGCGATTGCTCAGAGATATATACAAACAGTATTTTATCAAGCTAAACTACAACCACCTATCTGTATATCCTCCTTTGCAACTATGATTACTAAAATAAAATTTATATCACATTTAATGTAGATATTAATCACTACTCTTCCTTGGAAGATTAAAAGAAAGATTGGGAAATTGTAAGCAAATTCATCAATTTATATTAAAGAAAATTATATATTGATTTTAATAAAATATCAAACAAATAAGATAATCATTTCAATATTATTAAATAGGCAATGAAAAACAATGTAAGGTATGTTGATATAAATTTCATCGAAGAAGACTTGGACTCTATGGTATCTTAATCTCAAATAAAGAACATATAGATTATCTCGCTTACAGATGATCTCAACAACTTAACTGTAAACAAATGACTTTTTACATATTTACTTAATTTTTCTAAATTTCTCAAATTATTAGGGTTTTATATTTATGTTGGTGAGATATCTGAGCGGGGATCCAAACGATATTAATGCATAACACGACAACACTATTTATATTCTTTGGTCAAGCTATGATCCTTATAGTACTTACTTCTAAATGCAGGAAATTGAGCAAATTAATAGTGCAGATTTTGGTTTGAACTACATTTCTGTTTACAATTTTGTTGCAAGCTTCCCTTAACACTATCCTAATTAAGCGAGATTAATTATAGAAGAAAACGAAAGTAAGCAGGTCATTAAAGATTTCATTTTTAATATCGGCTGGGATGATGGGGAAAGATATGTTATCCTCGCTTTGCTAAAACTTTCTTTGCCTCCTCCTATAAAAAAGTAATTAATTTATTAAATAATTAGTTTTTTTTGAGAGATTTAGTTAAATCCACAAAACATAATAAATAATAAAAAGAGATATAAAATACATTAATATTACTATTATTTTATTTAGCAATGAAAATAGCGATAATTAGAGCACAGGTAATGCTAAGTTAGTTTTCAATGCTTACTATGAAGATATATACTCTGATTTGTTCAACAGCTTTATTAAATCCTATTAAACATATTTAAAACCATTTACACACTTGAGGAGTTAAATTACATTCCAGCCTAACTCGTATGACTCAAGTGTTATAATTATAAATGAATTTTCAATTTTGGAGTTTACAACATTCTAATCAGAGGATCCATATGCTATTATAAAAAGGAAAGACCCAAAAAATATTAGTTCAAAGTAACTTTGGCATGATTCAGACTTTAAAGATTCAGATAACATATCAAAAATTATTACTTATAGCTAGTACGCATGGTGCAATAACTATTTTAATAATAATTAGTAATAGCAAACTATCCTCAAATACCAAAACTTTTTTATCATAATTTGTTCTCAAATGGACAAAATTTAATCAGTTGGTAATTTTACTAAGATGTAAAGTATCCTTAAAGTATACAAAATTCATCAAAAATCTATTGATGATGGTGATGATGATGATGATGATAATAATGATGATGATGACAATCATAACAATTTAAATAGAAAATCTTAAGGTAAATAAATTATTGTTTATAAAACATCACTTTTTAATAAATTTACTTCTAATAAGCTAACATTTTCAAGCTATTTTATATTTAAGGCGATTAGAAAGTTAAATAAATTTTCATGATTTTTCTAAAATTTCAAAATTTATTTTTGGAAAAATGCAAAAAAAAGTAGGTAAAATAAGTAAAATAGCTTATCTAACTAAATAATTTTCTAAAATTAATAAATGCCCATAATAACATCTAATATCAATTTATTACAATTGAATACAAACTAAATTATTAATTTTAAGTTGTTTAAATATTTGAAATTTTGATAAAGGCAATAAAAATTTATTTCAATCCCAATTTAGTCCTTATTAATAAAAATTAAATCAGAATTTATCAAAGTGAAATAATACAAATTGTAATAATTTGAAATGAATGCAAATTATAGTAATCTTTCTATTTATTAGCCACTCTCAAAATTAATCTAAAAGCAAAAACAATATTTTATAAGATTTTGATAACAGATTTAATTAATTACATCTAGATAAAAAAAGTAATAAAAAAAATAAACAAAAGAAATAATTGAAATTTTTGAAAAATCATTCTGTAAGACTTAATTAATAATGAAATTTTCAATAAGATGAATGCTTTTACATTTTAATTAAAATCCTTACCCGCTCATCTACTTTTCAAAATTATTTAATTGTAAACATAAAAAATGATTAAAATTGATTAATTTTTGAATTTGAAAAGAATTTTTTAGTAATTAATTAATTAATGATTTTCATCATTATTAGATGAATTTTATTTTTTCAGTTTTTAAAAAATACCTAATGAAAACCTGGCTGGCTTTGTGGCAAATAAATAAATTATTTATAAAAAATTTTAATGTAATTGTTTTATGATATACTTGATCATGCAAGAGAGATGAAATAATTAATGAATTTGTTTTAAGTTTTCACTAATTTTATTATTTTAAATTATAGATAAAAGCAAGTTAAAAGCTAAGACTAACTTAGTTAGTAATTAAACAGTTTCTATGGTTTAATCAATCAACTATACTAATACCTCAAGCCCAATAATTGCTCTATCTTCTATGTCTTTTAGATAAGATAATTAGGATTTGTACTTTGATATTATTTTATCTTCAAATGGTATATTTGAACTATTTGAGTACCCTGTAAACAATGAACCTTACTTGATAGTTAAAAGTGATATTTCTGATAAATCTTCTGTTGATGTTTGCACCAATAATAAATATATGGTACCTGTTTGTAACTAAGCTATTTTTGTCAATCCAATTTTAGATATCAATGACTAGTCTATGAAGGAGTGGCTTAAGTTTACAGGATTGGTTGCCCTACCTCTTTTCTTAACACTAAGTTTTATATTTGTTTCATTTATTTTTATGAAAAAGCTACGTAAAAATAGATAGGATGAATTCATTTAGTTATTGTAAAATTAAAGCACGCCTCAATACAAAAGCAAATCTGATCTAAGCTTTGTTGATTCATTTAATAATTAGTAGAAAAACGAAAAATATTTGACTTCCTTCTAACCATAAGTAAAGAATCCTATTTATTCAGTTTCAGAGCATGCTCTTTTTACCTTTAACGATAATCATTTGAATGCTTCTACTGAGCTAAAGTGAAACTGAAAGATGTATCACTAATTAAAGAACCAAATCATTTTCTAATCTTAAATAAGCAGCTTTTTTTATTTTTTATTTTTATATTTGTTGCATATTCATTTTTTGTATTTTTATAAATCGTTAATGGATTGTTAGCTTTTTGCATCAGATTATATTTAATTATTGCTTTTTTTCTGAGATTTAAAAGATTTTTCAAAGATTTGTGAGAGAAATTTTATATTATACAATATTATTTTTAAAATAATTCTGTAAATACAGAGAGTAAGGAATTAACTTAATTTGTAAAAATATATCAAAAGTTAAAATCATCTAATTGATTAGAGAAAAATTAAGAAAAAAATTTGCAAATTCATAGGTGATGGATTATATATACAAAAAATATTTGGTTTTCAGCAAAATGTTTTTTTTAAAGAGCTTAAAATATTTAATAACAAAGTATTTTAAATCAAACTTCTAAAAATTGATTGCTTTTTAATAATTTTTTTAGAGTAAACTTAAAAATTAAGCAACACTCTTACATGACATATTTATTTGTATTGTGGAATGATTAACAAATTTTACTGATTCAAAACAGGTTTTGTATAATTATTAGGTATAGTTACATATATTTATTGAGAGAAGCAGGTAAAGGCAAGTCAATTATAATTTTTTAACAATAATTGTTTAAATGCCTACAGAAATATTTGATGTAAATGTATAATAATGTTTACTTGATGTATATTTCATTTATATTTCTATTCTTGAATTTAAATAAATTTTACTTAATTAAAAAGGTTATGTATAATTATTAAATATGAATACATAAATTAATTAATTGGGAGAAGAAGGTATGTAAATAATTATTTTTTAAGAAAAATTGTTTAAACACAGACAGAAAAAATTTGATGTATATCTATAATTGATTATGTTTACTTAATATATATTTCATTTATAATTCGATTGTTTTTTTTTGTGATAGTGTTGTGTCTTTTCGACTAGCAAATTATTAGAATTTGCTTTCAATATCAAAGAAATATATTTTTTATATTCCTCCTTATTTTATAGTCTAGATTTTTCTAGCCAAAGCTTCTCTGAATGCATAAGAAAATATTTAAAAATTTTTGATTTCTTTTCGCTTTTTAAAAGGCTTTTCATCTTTAAATTGCACCTGCCATCAATTTTTAAATTTTGATATATTCTACTCTTTATATTTTGAAAGTTCCATTTACCTTCAGTTAAATTTTCGTATTTTCTTTATAGATCTATATCAGAGCAGTTTTTAATGTGCTTTTTGAAACCTTTTAAAATGTTTTTGAAAATATTTCTTTTATTTTATGATAGGAAGTTAATAACTTCTTCATTCTAAACAATAGCATTATCACAATAAAGCTTTTCTTCTTATTGTGATATCACTAATTCATTTCTATATCTTTTTATATAATCTTTATAAGAAATGAGATTATTTTAGAGGATTTTATTACTGCAAATCTTGTATTTACATCTGTTCTCTTCATCAATAAATTCATTTTTAATTATTATTTATTCTTTTACCTTCTCAAATCTCATAATTGTTAAGTTAATTTACTTGTATTAAGCTCTTTTTATTTCTTCCATATATTCTATGTTTAATTTACAAGATTGTTTAAATTTTGCTTCAATTGCAAATTTTTTAGAGGTTTTTGATCAATTAATTGCTCAAGAAATAATTTATTTATTATAATTTCATTATCAAATAACTCATTAAAAAATTAATTTATACAAAAGAAGAAAGATAGTTTAATTAAAAACAATATTTATTTAAAAAGGCAAGTCATCCCAACTTCTAATTTATTATTTAGATGTCTTTTTATATAAATTATAATAATTTTAAGTTAAAATAATTAAATATTTAACTAAAACATAATATTTTTTTGTCTAAAATATTGAAAAAAAATATAATTTATCTAAAAAGCATAAATATTTTGCTTTCTATGATAGAAAAGATATTAATTATTTGCTAACAAATTATTTATTTACCAGGTAATTTAATATCTATATAATAGTGCTAATTACTTATTAATTCAATATTTTATTCAATATTTTTTAGGTCTAAGTTAAAATAATCATATTCTCTCTATTTTTAACTTGTGTATTTTACTATTTTAAAAATTTGTTTCATTTATGATAAATTAAAAATAAGCAAAAATTGAAGACCCATTACTTGTAAGCAGCAAAAAAGAATCAAACCCAGCCTATTAATATTATTATTAAACAAATTATACAAAATAACTGATTATTTATTTTTTCAGCTTTATTTTTAATTTAATTAAAGCTTGGTACTTTTTTTTAAAAATAGCAAATTACTTTTATTAACTCGCCAAAAATTTCTTGCATAAGTAATTAACAATATTTTCTTTTCATATAAACCAAATAATTTAAATTTTTATTTTCCTCATTATTCCATTTTACTGTGAAACTAATTTTACTTGCTTGTTTTTTTAGGGGTAAATATAAAACAAATAAATAATGTAAAATGCAATTTAATAACTCTAAATAATATGCTTAATTAAATTAAATAAAATTTTCCTAAAAAATTATTTTTATATTTAAATAGATTGCTTCGCATTTCTAAAGGAGATTCATTGAAATATTCAAAATATTCATGTATTTTTAAAATAAAATTAACTAACAAATATCTAATTCAAAGAATAAATTGTTTGTTGAAAATAAATCTAAATTTTACTAAGGCAATTTATATGCTTACAAATTAAAAAAAAAGAAGATTATTATGTCTAAAAGGTATAATATTTATTTAGAAGGAATGTAAGTATGTATATATATGTATAATTTATTTGTTGATTTCCTTCAAACAACTGGATAAGAAGCCTATTCGCAAATACCACAAGTATTTAAATATTTAGTTGAGGCAGCGAGTGTGATATAGCCATCTTCACCCCAAGAAGTTCCCCAAGAATTTTTGACTTTCCATTAGTGAATTTTAGAGTTATAGCCGACAAGCAAGACACCATGGTTCAAATTATCAAAGCAGTCGCTGAATGTACCGAACTCGTAATATTGCCAGTTAGTAGCATCAACTGCAACAGCAACAGGTTATTGCTGGATAGCGACTACTAAGTCATCACAAGATTAGACATCTACAAAAGATGAAAGGCCATAAGTTGTAGGATACTAAGTTCCTTTGCATTTTTGGTCAAAACCTCTATAAACGTATTCCTTTTCAGTAGCAATATTATTTTCATGAATGAATTTGAAAGCAGCATCCATATCACCACCATCACAGCCCTCGTTTCCATATGAAGTGGAACAATCTACTAATTCTTATTCAGAAAGAGAAGGAAGAGTACCTGTAGAAATAAATGTAGCGGACTCAAGTGCACCAGTAGCAGAGAAAGCCCAGCAAGATCCACACTATTCTTAATCTTTAACAGGAGTAACAGCACCTTTCTTGGTCCAGTCAACAATAATATCATCTCCTAAATTCATGTTTAATTCAGCGTTTTTGGGATTAGATTTGAAGTTTTGTCTTTTATTCATGTTTATCTTTAATTTAAGATATCTCTACTAGAATTCTTCACTCGTTAAGTCCATGAATTTGGTTATACCATAATTTGAGTTTCCTTCTATCTTTTTAAGGTTTTCTCTAAAAACAGCAAATCTATGCAGTTATTCCTCTATACTCTAATAAGTGATTGAGTATTTTTTAAGAAATTATTACCATTTCTGAGCAGCAATAATGTCATTGTTGATAACAATAGCTTCTACAGATGATTAGGAATTAATAATCAAGAATGCAGTAGATGCTAAAATGAAAGCAGCTGCAATAAATCCAAATAATTTTTGCATTTTAAGAATTTAATTTATATTTTAAATATTTTGATAAATTATTTATTATATTTTTGGGATTTCCTGAATTGCATTTCATCAATTTTCTTTCAATAGCAAGTTTTTTTCTTTTTGCAAATTGATATTTTGAGTGGTATTTTATTAAAGTTTTGGCACTATTCAATTTACCACTTCATTTGATTTGTATTTTTAATTTTTTTATTTGGATGGATATATAAATCAGTCAAATTTAATTTTTATCAATTACACTCTAAGATGATAAAATCTAAATGATTTTTTTTGTTCATCATTTTAAAAAATAGATTTTAAGATTTCTTATTTAATTTTGATTTTTAATTTTAAGATGGGATAAATACTTAAATTATTTCAGTTACTAATCAAGTACATTTTTTAAATAATATAAGCTATCTTTTTGCTTAACTTTTAAAATATTGTGTATATAAATATTCATCTTTGAAAATCTTAATTAAAAGTTAAGGATCAGATTGTAATTAAATTATGGATGTTTATCAAGTTGCTTTTACTAAAAAATCTTTTACAAAATTTTTGATTTTGCTTGAATTATAATTAATTATTGACCTTAATATCAATTGCAAATTCGTAATTTATAAAAACTTACACTTAAATTTCTAATTCTGAAATGATTAAAAGAAATCTTGTAAAAGAAATTGTGATTTAAATTAATCTTTAGTTTATATTCAATCTTATGTTTGATTTTTTAATCCTATTTTTGTTATTTTAAATGACAATTATCTTTTTTACAACAACAAGATTGATTTAACTGAAAAATAAATTTTTATCAAATTATTTTAATAAAATAAAATACTGATGATAAAATAAATTATATAAAAAATAATTTATTTCAAATAATTAATTTAAGCGTTAGCTAAAATTATCAATAAAATAATTATAACTATTGTGATAATTGTCACTTCATTTAAAATCAATTAAATTTTTTAATATTGCATTTATTTAAGAAACCTTGATTTAGAAAATAGAAAATCAAAATAAATTACTAAATAAGAAGAATATAAATTAATGTTTATTAGGAAATGCTATTAGCAAATAATGGTATTGAAGGTATTAATTGAGCTCTGAGTGGTTAGATTTGTAAAACATCAGAAAATTTTCTTAAGCATACTAAATAATAGCATATTATTAAATTGATTATCTTTTAAATATCTTTATTATATTTTAATATTTTTAATAACTAAAAAATTGAAATATCACTTTTGATTAACCATTTCTAACAAAAATCTTTCTAAATCGATATTAAAATTTGTTTAATTAATTTACAAATTAATTAATTGATAGCAAAATGATTATAAGTTAAATATTTTTCAAAAAATGTATGTATTTAATCAAAATCTAATATTTTTCACTAAAAATCAAATTTCTAAGTATCTAAAATAGTAATTCAACTTAATTAAGCCAAATTAAAAGTATATTAAAAAAATACTTGATTGTTGATTAAACTATTATTTTGCTATTAATAATCACTATTTCTTTCTTTCACCAATTTAGTTAGACTTATAAAATCAAATTTAAAATAAGAAAAATCCATGAATATATGCTCTCTGATAGTTTTTATATTTTGTGATAATGTTGGCTTGCTTATCTTAAAATTTAAGGAGAAATTGATTGAAATAATTAATTGAATTACTTAGCTAATAATATTTAAAAAAATTTAAGAAAAATAATGATGTAAATATTTTATTTAGTTCAATATTTTTATAAAATATTTGAATAAAAATTTTGTAAATTTTATTCTTATAATATAATAACAAATATATAAAAAATAAATTAATTTTTTATCTAATTAATTTACTTATGCCAATCAAAAAAATACATTTAAGTAGATTTAAATATGTAAAAAAAATTTAAATACACATAATGATACAAAATAAATTTGATCTTTCTATATATTCTGATTTTTCTTATGATTATTTTACATATTGATTTGTCAAATTGAGCATAATCTATTAAATTTATTTTCAGTTTTAGTGAAATATTTGTAAATGATTAACCAACATATTTGATTTATTTAAATCAATCATCTTAAACGATTATTCGATTTAATTTAGTCTTTGAATTCAATAGATCACTTTTAACATCTATATGATTAAAGAGTTACTTATTACATAATTTTATTGATTATGAAGGAAAGTATATTCATTTTATGAAAAAATATTTTAAATTATTAGTAAAATAAATAAGAAGTTAAGCTATTTTAAAATAAAAAATAAGTAAAACACATAAACAAAAAAAGATTTTATTTCCAATTTTAAGAAAGTCTTTAATTTGTTTGCCAAATTAAGCTTCATCAATCTTTATCATACAAATTAGACAAATAATATGAGGTTAAAAATTGTACTTTTCCATAAATACTTTACTAAAATACTTAGCTTTTCTGTTGTATGGAAGTTTTTATTATGAGAATTTAAAATAATTTTATAAGTTTTATCTAGGAGTAGCTTGTATCTTTTATACTTATATCCTACAGATTATCATTATATAGAGTAATTAGATAAAAAATAATATTAAGAGACAATTAGGTGATTTATTGCTTCTTTCATGTAATATATATTGAGAATTATGTTAATATAAAAATATTAAGTTTTCATTGTTTTTTTTATTTGTAAAATATTTTATTATTTAATGTGAGAAATCTTAATAACGGATTAGATGACATAATCCATCTATTTAATCCTTCATTAATTTATTAATAAATTTATACATTTATCTAAATTGCTTTCAATTCATTTCTTACTTTTTCTATAGTACTATATGTGTTTGATAAGTGTACCATGCTCATAACCCTTTAATAGAAGAGATATAGAATTATTATAAACTTCTTTATCTTTTATTTTAGAATCTTTTAGCCAAAATCTCTCTATATTTTGTAGAAAATGTATAAATATTTTTTTTAAGTTTTCGCTTTTAAGCATATTCCTAAACTTTAAGCTTGGTCTAACATTATCTTTTAGGTTTTAACTTACTCTCCTTTAAATATGCAAAAAGTCCCAATCCTATGTGAATGACTCATATAATTCGATTAGTTAATCATCTTTGCAGCTATGAATATGCTTGTTAAAAGCATACAAAATATTTTTATACACATTTAGTTTATTTTTACCTAAAAAATCCAAAACATCTTATTTTTCTTAAAAATCCTCGCTGCTTTCTAATTCACTCACATCTATTTCCATCTCTGAGGTTTAAAAACCTAATATATTTTTTGGGTTTAGTTAGGTATGTAGAATAGTTTAAAAAAACATAAAAAATCCCTTACTTTCATGCCTTAAATTTTAAGAATCATTACTCGCAGTGGTTGCAGCTTCTACTTGGATTTTTTAAAAGTTATTTTTATAATGCAGAAAGCACTCAACTTCATTTTAGATGGAACTATCTCTATTGTTCGGAATCTTACGATAAAAGCAGTTCTTTTATTATTAAATAAACCCTGCTACAACTTAGATATTATTTATATGATTCTGTGCTTGCTTTATTTACTGATAAGCAGCTATTTGCATATTATTTTTAGAAAAATATTCTCTTTCTTTTTATTAGAGTATCTTACTTACTTACTTTCTTTCTTTCTTTCTTTCTTATTTATTTAGTTATTTATTTATTGTTTGTTAATATTTTTAAAATCTAAATAAGGTATCTACTTTATTGGTTTCTATTGATGCAATATATAAAATTTTATTCTTATTTACATGAAATGTAATAATTATTTATCAAAATTGATTGAAATTAAAAAAGATAATATCAAAATTTCATTTAATGTAATCATATTTATAATATTCATAATACAATTCGTTTTTTCAAAATGTCTTAAATCAAGCATTTAATTTCAAAATAAGCCTTCTTATCTATAATTACTAAAAATATGTTACCATTTTTTATTTTTATAAATTACATCATCTAATCTGCATATGCTTTCAAAAGATTTGATGACAAGGCAATGCTTTTTGTAATTCTCAAAATTAAAATAATAACAATTTTGTTTTGAAGAGGAAATTTTTATATCTTAAATTAAAATAGAAATATTTCTAACTATTTTTGTTATTTTTATATTTTACTTTATATATGAAATTAATCTATTTATTATTCACTTAAAAATGTTAATTTTCATAATTTTCTTATTTAAAAATAATATTTTTAAATATTTAGCAAAGAAGCTAAAACTATTTATTTAGTTATTAAAATTTCAGAATAAAATTATTAATAAGTAAATATTTCTTTTTCTCATAAAATATTTAGCGAATTAACTATTTAGACGGAGTTAAATATTATTTAAGTTTTAATAAAATAAAATAAATAAATTTGATCATCATTTGTCACACTGTATTTTCAAAATAATTTAAAAGTAAGACTCTGCTAAATTTTTAATAATTATCTTATATTAATTAATTATCATTTGTATCAACTATCATTTAAAAATTTCAAGATTACAAAAAAAACACTGAAATTTACAAAATAAATAAAAGAATAAAAATAATTGCCTAAAAAATTATTTCAATATATATTATTGTGAATTATTTTTAGATATTCTATCAAATTGGTTAATTAATTAATTTGAAGAATTAATTATTTTGTAAATTTAAAAGTAGAATAAAGCACATAATATTTACTAAATAGGTTTTAGTTTCCTTAAATTTTAATGATATGTTTTATTTGAACATTTTTTTATTTAATAAAATAAATATTTTTAAGAGTAATTAGTATAATTTATGTCTTACATTTAGATGATAATTTATAAAAATACCAACTATTTTATAAGGTTTTATTTACTTTAATGAATTTAAATCATTAAGTTTTGTTTATTATTAACTGCCAGCTTTTTAGAAATTGATTAATTTTTTAAAATCAAATTTAACTTTATATTATTGAAGATAAAATTATCTTTTAATCTATAAAAAAGTAAACTTGGCTTATGATACAAATAATTGTTAAAAATAATAAATATTTTAATTTATATTTGATATGCTTGTATTTATCTTCAGTACAAATAAAACTTAATAAAGCTTTTGAATTTTATTTAAAGGGAAAAAATAACTTTTGGCTTATTTAATTTTTAAAACAAATTTGACTATTTTATTAGTTTTTTGATAAGAAATTATACTTGTTAAACCAAGAGAAGTTTAGATTATTCATGCATTTTTTATTAATTTTAAAACCCCAGCAATTCTTCTAATCTTCTTGAAATTTGAATTATAACTTGCATTTTACCTTTATTTGATGATTTATTATTTATCTGTTTTTAAATAAAGGAAGAAAAGCCTATTTATGACGGCATCAGACACAGGCATTTTTTTATTTTATTAAATGGAATTACAATCAAATACATTTTAATGATCAAACAAGCATGATAGTAAATATTTTTGACTTTATTAAACAACTTATATACATACTTTTTTGTATTTTTCCTGAATAGAATAGCGAAGTAGTAATAATTAAAATACAAATCAATGTTTAAACTAATTCAATAATCTCATATTTTGATAAGAAATATTGAATAGGATACACATAATGGAGAAAAAAATAAAAAAATAAAATCATTTCAAAGAGTGACTTCATTAGTATATAATAATTGAGTGTATTTTATGATGTTGACATGCTTTTTTTTGTTTATTTTTATGAAATATTTTGAGAACAATTATATTTTAATGAAGCAAATAGAAAAATTATTTATTATTTGAAATATAATCTTTCTAGCTTACAATTTTAATTTAATAGAGACAAAATATATTAGAAAAATGTGAAGAGCATTTGAAGAAATAAATATAGTTATCTTAAATGTGTTTTAAAAAAGATGCCTAATGTTGCGCTTATTAGAGAAATGAATTAAAAAAAAGAGAGATAAGAATGGTCTTTATAAGATAGATTTTGAGCTGATTTTAAGCAAGCAATTTTATTCATTTCCTTATTTGGCTTGAACAAATTTATAGAGAAGAAAAAAGGAAGTTACAAACAAATACTTATGATTATGAATATTTAAAATATGATAGTAAGAGGAATGTAGCACATTTTAAGCTATTTATATAATTTGAATGGCATTTTCAGCTGATTGCATAAAGATTAGTGAGTATCATAAAATTAATAAAATCAAGCCTATAAAGAGAAATGAATGAATTAAAATTGAAATATCGCATTTATCCAATAAAGTAAATAAATTCACAATGAAAATAATGATATTGTTAGAAAGATAGATTTTGTGTATTTTTTCTTTTATTATAAACGATGTTTATTTGATTACTTTTAAAAAAGCAAAATTATAAATTTGCTTTCATCGATTCAATTTTAAAGTAAATGATTGATTTGCTTATAGAATGTAAAAACAGATTTAAAGAAAAGAAGCAGAAAAATGCTATTTAAATTGTTATTCAAGTAAAATCTGCTGGCTGAAAAAAATAACTAACAATTTATTTACTTTGATATTAATTTAAAAATGAATCAATTCTTTTTTTTTCTTTTTTTAAAGAGAGAAAGAACAAGACAAAAATAATAATACAAACAGCATTCATTTTTTGTGCTTTTTATAAAACTAAATATTATTGGCAAGTATATTTTTTTTATATGCCTATATAATAAGGTTTATTTACTTTTTTATCCCTTCTTTATCCTTTATCTTCGATTGTTTAATCCATAAGTCGTCTGAATTTTCTAAAAAATTAATAAATACACCTTTTAGGTTTCTATTTTAAATTAAGTTTTTTATTTTCAAGTTAGATCTTCCACAGTTCCTTAGATTTTAATAAACTCTAAGACTTATGTGTTTGTATTCCCATTTATCTTCAGTGAGTTATTCATATTTTTCCTACTAAATAGGATCATCACATTCTTAAATGTGCTTGAAAAAGGCAAAAATTATATTCTTATAAGTGTTTAACTTAGATTTTTCAAGAAAATCCATGATTTCCCCATCTTTTTCTCCCAAATTTTGTTCAGCATCTTCTGTCTCGCACATGTTTAATTCATAACCTTTTTTTAAAGAAAGAATATGAATTGTTAGATTAAAGGGTAAAAATACAGTTTTCATGCGAAAAAATCATATTTTAAAATTTAAGTAGATATTGAGTAATAATTTTACTGGAAGAGTCCTCAATTTTATGAGAAAATTAAATTCCTCTAAAACTTTTCATATAGTCATAATATTGATTTAACACAGTGAGAAGATCCATACCAATGAATCTGAAAGAGCATCTTCTTTTTTTAATTTTTTTAAAGATAGATAATCCTGAGCCTACTGAAACAGGTTAAATGTTTTCAGAGCGACAGTCAATCAGCCTGTAGCCTACAGTTTTCTTTGTTGACATTATATTTTTTTGTTTTATTTTTCTATATTTCTTAAATTTTTCAACAACAAATTATTTATAAGTTTTTGTTCACTTTTTATACTAAATATTGTCTGAAATTAATTACTTTCTAATAAGCTTCTTATTCAAATCTTAGTAATTAATTATGATTGTTATATGCATATAGAATCAGTGTACATGAAAAAATGTATATGTGAATGATTAAATATATAAATAATCACTATTTTAAAGACAATTATTATTTTAAAGCCCACCCTGTGTTCCTCAAAAATTTATTTTTAAACAAATAAAGTTTAGGATTATTACTATAATTATGCATAAACGAGCTGATTCCTTCTGTTTTTCGTAGATATAAATAAATAGCATTCAGTATGATAGTTTAGTTAAAAATTTTTGTAGTTCTCCATCTTTCTTAAAAATAGATAGCTAGAATCACTCAATTAAAATTTAATTTGTACATTTATCTATGTTTTAGCAAACAATACTATTCTCTGCTTAATAAATGCTATGAAAACTATGTCTAAATACCTAAAACCATATGATTTACAAAAAATCTAATGAAAGGAATAATTTCAATAGAAGGATTGCAACATGTTTGAAATTTAGTTTTTTATGAGAAAATTGAAATATCATTTTATGTAATCTAAAAAGTTTTGTTAATTATTTTTTAAGTGTTCAGAATAAGTAAGCAATAATGATAGCTTGTTTTTTTTTCTAAAATTTTGTTATGCGAAAATAGTATTTTCTGAGCAAAATATATATTTAGATTCAAAGTAATTTTGTATGTTTGATAGCCTTCAGAATAAATTTTGTTGCAAAAAATTCACTTACCTACCTACCGTATGTTTTTTTGGGCTTAGTGGTTTATTTGATATGATTTTGCCAATTTTATTTTCCTTGTTAATTTTTGGAAGTATTTAATTTTCAAAATCAGTTAATACTTTAGCTTAAATATTATGATTTAAATAGATAAATACATATTTATGGAATATAGTATCCATGATTTAAGCCAATAAAGTGAGCTCTTAGATGTAATATTTTTACTTAAAAAATAAAATTTAACAGTATAGTTTTATTACTTTGTATTGATTTATTAAAAAACATCTTAAAACTATTAAAGGAAAACATAATTAACATTATTTTTTCTCATATTAAGTCTATCGACTAGACAATTAAAATAAATAAATGAATAAAGCAATTAATTAGTGCAATCATTTATAAATCTTAATAAAAAATAATTTATTAGAATAAGAAATTATATAATGTTTTAATTCAGATTTAATGAATTTTTATTATTAAAAATAAAAAATGCAAATTGAACAATAATGAAAATACATTGGTATTATTAAAATTATTGTTTTTGTAAATGAATAATGAAATTAGTGATTATGATAATGATGAAAGTATATATATAATTTAGAAAAAAAAAAGAAAGAAAGAAAAAATCAATCAATCAAATAAACAAATAAATAAACTATGAAATAAAGAAACAAAGAAACAAATAGAGGTTTCTTACAAACAAAAAATTAATATATATTTACTTAGGAAAACAATATAGAGCTTAATAAAAGAGATTACCATCAGTTTTGACTGTAACATTAAAATTAATAGCCAGTTGGCCAATAGGTAATCTTTCATTCAAATGAAACTCTCTTTTTCAAAGAGAATGTGGGCTTACAATTTCACCCCATTAATATTTCTCATAATTTTATTGACATTTATTGTAAGTTTGACACTTTCTGATGTCATTGGATAAATAAAAAACAGTCTTTACGTATATGTTGCAAATGAATAAGTAGAAGGTATTTTAAATTAGTTAGGGGTTTACTCTTTTAAAACATAAACTAACGTAACATACAATGATGTTTTTTGGAAAATATCATATTATCTTAATTAGAAGCTGCTTTTTAATAAAATGACGCTACATAATCAATTCATTTACTATCCTTTTTTTCAAATTTTTGATGAATCATCTTTTTCTAATGCATACGAAAACTCTAACACAAATTACATAATGTGGATCAACTTAAAAGCGAAAAGCTTCAAAGAACTTTCAGATGATAGTCAAAATTTTATTAAGCAGCTTCGCGTTTCTTCTTTAACTACTAATATTGAAAATTTATAGGTTAATGCCTCCTTTTACTGGAAAATATTTATAGCTAATTCAGATGGAACACTTATTATTTAAGTTTTAGATAAGTAGAAGTTATTTAAAGGCAATTTTTAAAAGCTACTATAAATTTTTTAAGGATTTGATTTTGATTCTAGCTGCAGCTATATAAGCAAGGAACAGCTTGAGTCAAATTCATAAAATACCCTAATAAATACAAGCTTGAGCATAGATCCTCGCTGCTGGGTGGCATACTCATTTTGCAACTCTTTTAACCTTTTTACGTCAAACATTTTTTTCAAAAACTTAGAATAAAATAAAACAGAATATGGAACTTGCTAAAAATAAAGTTATTTAATAAATCCATCTAAAAGGCGTAAGCAATTTCAAAATAATTTTTATTCTTACATATTTATTTCTTACATAAATAAAGAATATAATGTCACCATCTTACAGAGTTTTGATTTGTACCAATAGCTGACTCAACAGAATTCATCACAAGGATTGCTGACGTATTTTAGGTTATAAAATGATCAAATTCCCTATTCTATCAACATTAATAAAATACAAAATATTAATAATATGCAAGAAAATAACAATTTAACAACTCTATATGACTTATATGGTATTGAAAATGAAAATTCAATAAGAAGTTTAAAAGGATTACTTTACTAAATATATTAATTAGCCAAATCAAATATAATCATTAGCATACCATAGCGTTATACGGTTATCTATGACCCTTCTGACACAGGCTAATAAGTTCTTTTGCAAATTAATACTGAAATAAAAACACAGCTGATGTCTTATTCTTTGGATTAAATATTTAGAGTTTTAGTTTTCTCTCCTATTTATAATTTTTAATGTTTCAAGAATATCTCTAATAATAAGGCTGTCAAATAAATAAGTCCTTTTTTCTTTGTAGGCTTAAATTTTGATATTAATACATTTAATAGATATACAAGTCAAAGCAATTAAAATCTAAAAATAATCCTAGCACTATCAATAAGTGTCACTTTAACATTATTTGCTTTCGTTTTACTGCTTTCTCATTTTAAATTAAAGAAGACTATCAATACGTTTATTGACAGTATAGACTGGACAATAGAATTGATGAACATAATTTCTAATGAGAGTATTTTTGACTCTCATGTGAATGAAGACTTTATTAATGATTTCTTTAAAAGATATTGCTTAAACCAGGAGGCAAAAGAGCTGCTTTAGACATATTTCATTTTGATATTAAACCTTGTCAAGACCGCTAATGAGTATTTACTGGAAGGGTAAGAAGAAGCTGCCCTCTCAAAATACAATGAAGCACACTCCCTATTTACAAAGCTAGGAAACCAGAGTGGTATAGGAATTTGTCTTAATAACATAGGCAATATCCATTTTAAAAAAGGAAATTATGTTGAAGCAGTAAATATTTTTAACTTCAGATATTTTTAATTAATTTCATTATAGATTAATTAATTAATTTTATATTTGAATAAATTAAAAGTGTCTGCATTATAGTAAATCATATTAGATATCTCTTTAGGAAAAAGAATACATCACTTTGTAGATGATCAATCATCCAAAACAAAAGTAAAAACTAGATTAAGTTAAGCTTATTATCGCTATTAGAGCTCTCCAGATTGCCTAAACTCTCAACCATGTGAATATTCTCCGAAACGAAGATCTAACTTCTTTCCAAACTTAGATACAGGTAAATTCATTATTAATTAAGCCTCTTTACAACAAATAATGCGTACTAAAAATTAATCATGTTTAAATTTACTAAATTCTAGGCTTCTCACATATAAAACACATAAACTCGCTAATCCAACTATAAGATTTTAGCAACACCCCAAATCAATTCTATAGATTCTCCAGTAAATTAAAAAAAAACTGAGCGGAAGAAAAGTATTTTTTAGACAAAGCACAATCAAATAGAATTTGATTATATTGTAGAGGATGGAAAAAAGCAAGGTCTGGTATAAGGCATCAACTATGAAAAGTAGCTAAGTGCACTCCATTTAAATCTAAGAGATAAGCAAGTTTCATAAGAATTTATATAAGAATATTTCACTAAATCTAGAGCAAAAAGTGAAGTATTTATTAAATAAATCAATTTAAAAAAATAAAAGGCATAATCAGAAGACAATAAAATATAAATTTCCAATTAGACTACTTATCTTCAGGACAAGTCATAATCATAGTTGTAAGGTAAAGAGTACGAAAAAAAATATGATGTGGCAATTAAGTACTTTTCTGTGGCTTATGAGTATTTCATCCAAAAGCAAACAAAAAGATCTATTTCATAAATCACTTACATTTGTATTAGTATGGCAGAGTGCTATCTTAAATTAAAAAAATATTCCCAAAGCCAAGGCTTAATTAATGAAGCAAGAAAAAGATTGTCACAGTGTAATCGAATAAATTTTTAAAAATCAATACTTAAAAAGAATGTTTTTGATGTTGACTCAATTTTAAGTAATCACTTAGCTCACTCAAAAAATTAAAGGCTTAACTTAAATTAAAACTACAAAAATTAAATTCAATGCAATTCATTTTCTACCCCATAAAATTTTTAACTCACTCAGAGTGTTTAATCTAATCAAAGTAAGAAGGAAAAATAAAAAAACTAAACAAATAAATTTCGCAATACATTTTTTGAATTGTAATCTCCCATTTTGTTTAAGGCAGCACTCCAAAACAAAACTTTCTTAAAATAGAATTTTTAAAATTTCACAGTGAGCTTATAGAATAATATAACCAGAAACGCCAAAAGATAATTATCAAGTATAGACGACATAAATAAATCATTAGAAAAGAAGAATTTTAGACGCATTAAACGCATCAGCTCAGCTAAGCTTACATTCCAAAATAAAGATAAGATAAAACCCATCTCACCTAATTCGTGCAAAAGCAATATTCAAAAATGTCCATCTATCATTTGCATTGATAACAAAGATACAATGAACAATTCAAAATAGGATGAAACTCAATAAAACTGTTTTAAAAAAATAAATTCCAAAGAAAGTATCTTTCAAATGCAAAACAACTAAGATTTTTAAAATATTGGTATTAAGATAAATGGCTTCTCAAAATCTCAAAATTCAGCTCTAAAAGAAAACCAAGCTAATAAGAATTTAAATCAACAAAATAGTTACGAATAATGGAGTAATTAAGACTAAGGTTTTGGCGAAAAAGCAGAAGAACGAAAGAGAAATATTTCAATTGATTAGTAGATTAGTAGTTAAAAGCAAAATAATTAAGTTAAAAGCTCTTTGTTTTAAAAGATTCATAAGAGCATATAATATTTAAATAGGACTGACAACGTTATTGATCAGAAAAACAAAATTACATCTGAAAATGACAAAAAATAATAAGAAGGGAATTCAACTAACCTTCAAATTTATACTAACCAATCAGCTAAAAATTAAAATGATTTTCTATAATTATAATTAAAAAACAACAATGGAATGTAGATTGATGCAAATCAGGAATTTTCAAATACCTATTAATAATATAAATAAAGTAAAGAAAACAGTGGGTTTTTAAGCCCTAATATGTCATATTAAAATACTGCACGCCCATTTATAAATAACCTAGATACAAAAATAAATACGAATTTGAATAAGTCAAACGACAAATAGAGCTTAAATTTGCAACCTGCAAGTTGCGTTAGCAAGTAAGAAGGACAATTTGAATAATAACATGGCTCAAACAAGCAAAAAATCAAATAAAAAAAAACTAGTTTGCTAAATTTTATATCTTAAAAAATATCTCTGTTTTTGACATAAAATAATAAAAATACCATTCAAGATATCCCTGAAATTTCCTATAAATTATAAAACTAGTTAGTTTTTGATGAAAAAGATGAATTTTTTCTCCCTTATAGTGTTCTACACATGAAAATCAGCTTAGTTTAAGGAAAATTTTTTAGATCCTAGGGGGAAAGATATTTTTTAAAAGCTGCCTCTTAATTTACAGATGTTCTAGAGTATTTTGATCCTAATAGCCAAGAAGATCAATATGACCCTTTGGATAAGTTAGAAGCAATGAAAGAGCTACTTTATATATTTTAATGGTACAACTGCAAAGAACAATCTCTTCATATATCTGAAGAGATAAATAAAATGGAAAACTCCTAAGTTATGAAAGAAAAATTATCTAGGCCGTTATTTTTCATCGACTCATTCCTATGAAAATATGATAAAATAAATACAATGCAATAAGAAAAATTTCTATATAATTATTCCTTCACTCAGTTAAGCTATTTATTAAAATAATGTTGGATTATAAAAACATTCAAAATTAAAAAATAAAATAAATCAAAATTAATTAAACAAGATTAGTGGGTATTATATTTGACGTATTAATTATTAATTTATTTATATTTATTGTTTCTATCTATCATTATAATCTCTAACATTAAATAAGCCTCATTAAATCTATCTTTCAACTATTTCAGTATCTCATCTTATCTATCTTAGCTTTTTCATGCATACATTTTTTTAAAATTATTAAAATTCAAGCTGATTATTTAATGCTCACTAAATCTGATAAAATACAAAATAATTTTTTGTTTAGCATCATATCAAGTGATGTAATAATACTTGTTGGATGTTCATGTGGTAAAATTCCCCCCCGAACTAATAACCAATCAATCAAATAAAATCATAAATAAATAATCAATTTTAAAAAGATTGTAAATTATCAATTTCTATATTTATAGTTTACAACTCAAAGTATTTTAATTTGAACAACTAGGAACATTTTATAATCTTTCGACTTGTGTTTCATATACCAAAAGAAGGGTGCAATCAATTATTATTATTGCTATTTTATTATTATTTGCATTCTATATTTCTAAATTATTTTGTCTACTTTCTTAAAACAATAATATATTACTTTCTCTTTCATTATGTTCATCACGCAAGAAGACATTTTAAAATTTATCTCAAGCTAATTTTATTTTAATACAAATAAATTTATTAATTGAAATATTTATCAATTGAAAGACAAAAAAACATATCTTTTCATTATTAAATTAAATACTTCATTTCACATCTGGATATAAAAAACATATTCACTATGAATCAATATTTATTTTTTACAGAAGTTTATAAATTTTTATGTTTTACTTGGAATGTTTTAGTTAATTATATCAAGAAATTGAAAAAATAAATACATAAAATTGACATTTTAATTAGCTATTAGAACCGTTCACTTACAAAATGTTAAATAATTTTTGTTACATTTAATTTATTGGATAAAAATGTTTTAATTATTTCCCTCAATTAAATTAGATAATTTTTTTTTTTTTGAAAAAAAAATCTTTTTATTGAATGGGATGATTTTACTTGTTAAAAAAAGATTTTTATTATTTTTAAGATTTCAGAGTTTATTTTATTAATTTATTAAATTTTTCAGATAACTTAATTTAATTTTTTATGAACAATAAACATTTTAAAACATTTTAATAAGCATTAATTTTAATTACAATGATATTAACTAACCTTATATTTAATTATCAAAAATTAATTTTTATAAAAGTAAGAAAATAAAATACAAGGATTTTGAAAATTAAAATTGATTTATGATATTAACTAACCTTATATTTAATTATCAAAAATTAATTTTTATAAAAGTAAGAAAATAAAATACAAGGATTTTGAAAATTAAAATTGATTTCTATTTTTAAGTATCAATTGTACAAACATATTTTATTTAAAAATATTAAGGTCATTTAAAAAGTTGGTTGAATTAAAGTTAAGTATTTAAAAAACATGATTTTTTAAATAATATCAAAAGAAGCCATTAATCAGTCTATCAATCAATAAATCGATTTGTCAACCAAAAATAAAATCAGTCAACAAATAATAAATACATAAATATATATTATATTTAAGCAATAAAGGTAGAAAGTTTTGAAAACGTTCACCTTTATTTAAAAATTTTTTAATTAACATCAATAATTAATTAGATTTAAATAAATTTTTTCTAGATTAAATAGCTTTAAATATCAATCAACAAATAGAACTTAGATATATTTAAAAGTAGCAAAATGGATTCAAATTAGCTAAAAGATTCATACAAGTAAATAAATAAAAATCCTATACCACAAAGTGATTTGTATTTTTATAATAGAATTGTTGATGAACATGTAGATAAGAGATTAAACCTTAAAAATAGCTTTAAAACCAATAGCGAAATTTTATGTGTTAGATTTGATCCTGAAGATTCTTTGATTGCTACAGGTTATAATTATTAACAGCAGTTAAGGCGTTGTTTGTAGTAACTATATTTTATTTATTTAAATTAGGCAACCTCAATGGATCACTTTAGATATTTCACCTTTAATCAGGTTTTACATTTTTTTTTAATTGCTTGCAATAAGATAACCATTTTAAAATAATAATATCATTAACTCATTGATTTTGTTTTCAATTAAAAAGGTTACTAAAAGATCAATATAAATGTTTCTGACCAAAGCAATCCCACTCCTTGCACTGTTCTTAGGTATTCATTTAGAATTTAAAACTATCTATGCTCTTTATATAAAACCAGCAGCATAATTAAAGAATTTATTTGCTATTAAGATAATGTTAATTACTGTAGTTATTAAGCGTTATTTGTTTATTTATGAAATAGATGGAGACCTCCAAATTCCTCAGCAACAGTTAAAAATGTTATTACAACTGGTGATGGAAATGGCAATATAATTTAATGGCATACAACTTCAGGTTTCTTTCATAAAGAATTTTAAATAATAAATTTATTTAATATATAATATAAATCTAGGAAAGGAATTAGAAAGGATAAATGAAAAAGATAATTAGATATTGTGCCTCGATTATGATAATAAAGGTTAATATCTAGCAACTGGTGGAAAGGATAGTACAGTATAAAATATTTTAATTTTTTTGAAACTATATTTTGCCAAATCAATTCTCAAAATGAATAAAAAGTGTTTCTTAAAAACAATAAAACAAGATTGAAATATGATTTAAACAAAGATTTTAATTTTTGATCAGTTAAATTTGATGAAACAAATAATATTTGAGTAATAAATTTCTAAATGAAAATAAAATGAATTTCAAAAAGTGACTATAGTATTTTTAAATTGATCTGAAAATTATAGGTGAATTAAGTAAAAAACAAAAAAATAAGTGGATAAAGCAATTAATTTCAAGTGAAATACAAAATAAGTTCAAAAATAGTTTTTAATTTTTTTAGATTAAAATAATTATTTTAAGATAGCGTTTGATAAAGATTAATATGAAATTACTCAATAAATAATTAATAGGAAATTAAGTATAAATATAATATTTATTAATAGATTAGAGTTTATGATGAAGTCAGTAAAATAATAGAATATAAGTTGCACGGACCTGGGTACACTAATGACTACTCTCATTAGAATAGAATCTTTACAGTAAAGTTCTTGCCAGAAGATAGCAATTTGCTTATTAGTGGTAGCTGGGATTAAAATGTTAATTTATGGGATTTGAGAGAGAAAAAATGTGTGGGTAAATAATTACTGAAATATTTTAATATAAATTAGGAGATTGAGTTAAAATAATTAATTATTATATAATAGGAAGTTTTATTGGAGGAAAAATATCTGGAGATAGCATTGATTACAAGAATGGAAAAATTTTAGTTGGAGCAAATACAGCTAAAGATCAAATTAAGATATTTGATTATAAGGAGAGGAAGCTAATTAATGAAGTTGTCTATGACTAAAATAAAAAAGAAAACGGTGCATTTATTTTTGGAGCTTAATTCTAGAAGAATAATGATGAAACCATTTCAGTTTGCTCTTCAGGTCGTAACGAAATGAAAGTTTTTGATCAGTAAAAAAATTATTAACCCTTGTCTACTGTAACTAATTTCCCTAAAGGTGTTTACTCTCTCGATTATGCTAATCAAACAAGTAAAATTGCTTTTGGAGGAGCTGATGGATTGCTTGTGGTAGTCAGCTTGTTGACAAAATGATTTTACTTAAATTAAAACAACTTTTTACAACTAAAAAATAGAGTTTACCATATAATTAAGAGTCAGTTGAATAATTACTAAAATAGATTAATTCAATATTTTATTAAACTATGTAAATAATAATAAAAAAATTGTTTGTTTTTTTCGTGTTTGACATCAAAAATTTTATTTTAGTTTTAATCTTATCAAAATATTTTATCTTCTAAAATAAAAATATAATATAAATTCTTTATTACCCACATTAATTAATTATTCTAATTGTTAAAAATTAACTCTATATTAAAAAGTAAAAATCTTTTACAAATTATTTTTAAAAAAATTGTTTATTTAAAATAAATAAGGTAAATAGTCTAAAAATATGAATTTAAAAAATATAGTGTTTGATTATCACTAAATTGAATATGAATTTTCCGTAACAACTAAATAATTTTTTGAATAAATACAAAAAAATTATAAATACTATTCAGACAAAAAAAATTTTTATTTTTATTATTGTATAAACTCATATTTTTTTGTTTAATAATTCAAAAAAATTTATAATAACTAATTATTTTATAAAATCTACTTATTTTTAATTTAATTATCATTTAAGAAATTTTTTATTTTAATTTTTTTTTAGCAAGCAAAAAACACAAATTCATATTATAAATTTTAAAACTGTGTTTCTAAGTAGTTAATTTTAATAATTACAACAATGTCTAATAATATTTTAAATAATATAGTTGGATAATTTCTTATTTATAATAATATATTTTAATAATATAAACAATTTTTTTTATAGAATTTCTTGCAACCTTCATTACTGGCTTTTAAGATTTAACCTGCATAAAGGACACTTTTAGTCTTATAACAACCACTTTGTAATGCAATGGTTGTGATATGTATGTGTGCAAGGTAATTTGATTAGCTTTTTATCTGATTCATATTTATCCAAGCAAATAGAGCAAATTATGTCTTATTCTTATAGTGAATCGAGCTATTCTTGTGTATAAGAAATTTTTTCGAATTTTTTAATCTCACCTCTTGAAAGACCTTTAGCTTTTTAATCTTCAATTCTTTGTTACAATATCATAACATTTGAATTAACTCCTTGTTGTGCCATTTATTACCTAAAAGAATCTATCCATATTTATTAAATTGATGATTCTACAACATTTTAGTCACTTTGTAAAAACTAATTTATTACAAATAAATTCATATTTAAAATGAATGAAATAAATCTAATAATTTAGTTACTGTTTGTTCAGCTAGATTATGAGCTATTTCAGTGATTTCTAAACTTCTATCCTCACTTTAACTCTCTAAATCTCTACTATTATAATAAATCTATTAAATAATTTAGGCCACAGGAACGGGTATTTAGCCAGTATGAAGCTGTCTTCTTGGGTACAGTCTGCTCAGCCTACTGCGTCTGGTTATCCTAGACCTTTAAGTACTTGTATTTCTCACTAAATTAGTAAAGCTTTTTTATAACAAATTATTTTAACTAAAAGTTTTTTATATTGCAAATATTACAAATATTTAAAAATAAAAATAGATTTAATTATTATTATTTTAAATGATGTTCTATTTCTAATTTATTTAATTTAAGTGTGAATGAATGTTTTTTGTAAAAGTAGAAAGAATCTCAAAAAAATTAAATATATTTCTTACTCATCTTATTCACGTTAATATACTACACATGTCTAAATCAAGCGGATTATGATAAATAAAATGCTCGTCAAAGTCCAAAATATTAAGGTAAAATTTCTATCAGATTTATTAATAAATTAGTTTACTATGACAATAATGTTGCATGCCAAATAAATCCATAGCGAGTAGTTGAAAATAGTGTTTAATATGTATTTACAGATGCTTTTTACTGAGCTTTATTTAATTTCATTTTATATTTAATCACTTCTTGCAGCTCTTCTTGAGCTTCTACCCTCAATTTAATATAAATTTATCATATCAACTTCATTCATATTGCCTAATACTTAATTAATCTGAGTATTTGTATGTTATTATTGCTATTCTCTGTCATTCTATAAATACCTGGAGCTACCTCTATTACTTCTTTAGTTGTTATGAGATTGCTAATGGTGGTCTTGATAGGATATTCTTCTTCTATTTTCAAAAGAATCAATGTTATTATCCAAAGAAGAGTGGCTAGAGATGTTATCTTAAATATCCTCACTACTCTATCCATTGCTGTTGCTTTAATTGTTTTGAATTTCTATCATCTAGAGTTATTATATTAAGTTAGGTACCTATTGCCCTGTTTATTATTCAGCAGATAAACTCATCTAATTCTAATTATTTAATTAATTTATATATCAATTTCCTATAAATTTTTTTAAGATTTTAAGATTTTGTGCAATTGAATGGTTATTTTTTGTGATATTTAAGTATTAATTTTTAACAAATATAAAAAATACAATATCTGTTTGATACATCAATAATATTTTGATAAAATTAGTAAATACTTTATGATTAAACACTCCTAATTTAATATATACATATGAATGTAGAAGCAAATTAGTAAACCTGAGTAAGCGTAAATATTTTAAAATAGCTGTTTAAACAAACATTAAAATATTAAAAAAGTAACAATCAGATAATTATTAAACCAATTATTTATTTTCTTTTTGTAAATTTGCTCACTTGCTGAATTAATTTTAATTAATTAACCGTAAATCATATCAAAATTATAGTTTTAAATATACTCTATTTTTTTTAATAAAATATTACATTGAAATTATAAATTTGTCTTAGTACCAGCCTTCCTCTCTAGCTTTAATGATTTTTTTCTCAAAAGCAATTATTAAAAAATTTACAAAAAAAAAAACATAAAAAATTAAACAAATAATAGGAAGGCTCTTAATATTTTTTTGATTCGAACAAGTAATAATTTAATATTTGTAATCTTATCATTTAAAGAAATTTATTTTTTAAACATTCGCAAATAGCTTACAATTTATTTTTAATGAAAATATTATTTTCTTTAAATTTAAATAGATATTTTAATGCCTTTTTATGAAACTAGTTAAAATGTTTACAAATATTCTTCATACTTCTAATCTACATATGCATCAAATCTTTCAATTTTACATTAATATTAAAATAGATTGCAGCAAATAAACTGCCCTTTTATGAAAAATAATAATTATTTCAATGTATTTTGTTAAAATTGAGTTTTGTGTACATTCAAAATAACATTTGTGTAATTTATTTATTCTGTTAATAAAATGTTTGCAAAAATTTGTTACAATTATTTTTTTTATAATTTATATAAATAAATTTATTAAATATTCACAATTTCATTCACAGCTTTAATAAAGTTCATCGTCACTCCAAATTCCGTATATCTTTCTAAAACCAGATCCACTTTTGAGATTATATGTACCTTCACCATGCATCTTATCATTTAGCCAATCTCCGTCGTAGTAGCTTCCATCTTTAAATTAATAAAACCCTTTACCATTTCTCTTATCGTTTCTCCATTATCCATTATAAAATTCGTTTTCTAAGTTATATTTTTAGATAAACAAATTTAATATTTTATAATTTAAATTGTAAAAAATACCTTTAAAAGTTTATTTTCCTATTCCAGATTTCATAGAGTTTTCAAAAGAACCTTAGTAATATGTATTATCAGGGAAAATATACCTTCCTTCTCCATGCTTTTAATTGTTTACCCATTAACCTTCATAGATGCAACCATTCTGATAGAAATATTTTCCATAACCTTCTCTGATACCATTTATATATTACCCTTAGTATTTGTCACCATTCTTAAAATAATATATTCCTTCTCCATTCATTTAGTTTTTACTAAAATCGCCTTCATAGTATTGTTAATTGGAATGTATGTAAATACCGTACCCAGAGATTAATCCATCTTCATAGTTTCCACTATATTCATCCCCATTTTTATATTTCATTTAGCCCTATCCATAAGGAAGATCATCATAAAAATTACCTTAGAAATGGTTGCCATCAATGAACTCTAAGGTACCATATCCACATTTTTTATCATAAACCCATTCTCCATCAAATGTATCACCATTAGCAAAGTAGTAAATACCTCTCCCACATTTTACATTTTGCTTAAAATAACCTTCATATTTCTCCTATATTTTTTATTAATCAATATTTTAATTAATAAATTGTAAACTTTTAGAATAAGAAATCTCACTTTATTTTTCATTAAAAGTCTTCCATAGCCTTCTTTCACGTTTCCATTCCATTCACCAGAATAAATAAATCCCAATTCATGGTAATAATAGGTTCCATGCCCTTACCTTAGATCTTTACGAAGCTGACCTCTGTAAATATCTCCGTGATTGTAAAAATAAACACCCTCTCCATCGAATTAGCCATTCTTAAAATACCCACAATAGATATCCCCATTTTACATTTTTAATATTCCAAATCCGTTTCTAAAATATATTAAATTTAAACAAATTTTCAATAAAAATTAAAAGAAAAAAAGCTAAAATTAAAGAAATATTTTTATTTTTGCTAAATTTTTACCTAACAATGCTCCTGTCTGTGACTTAAACTTATCCTTCGTAGAATGTCTTGTTTTTGTATTATATTTTTTTAGTATCTGGGAATTTTTGGAGTTGTTAATAGAATTCAGCAATTAAAGCTTCCTTATCCTAAAAATCTTAAAACTCAGAAAAAAATAGATTTTTATTGTCTTCATAAATTTATTCATCTACAGTTTTTTCGATATATGAATCAAGTTAGCTATTTTGATTGCTTTAATGTTAAGGATATTCGAAATTATTTTCAACTACTTAATCTGCTTGAGGCAAATAATTTAGTATTCCAGAGTCTTAAGATGAATTTTTTATACTGTTTCTTAAATCTCTTTTGCTAGGTGCTTAGTTAGCTTCTTGAACTATCTATTCGAACTCTTGTGGATCAAATTATTTAGAACCTTGAGGTCTCTGCTTACGAAGCTATTCAAAGAATTCTTTATTCTTTTGTAGCTAGCTCATATAATCTTTTACATTCTTTTATATTGGTGATTTATAGATTAAAGAATTTTATTCTTCAGGTTCTGACTCTTAGCTCTATTCTTCAATGAAATCATTATTTTTGTATAAGCTATTTTTTTAAAAATTAGAATTTGGAGTGTATGAACTGCTATTTAGATTGTTTTAACTGCTGTTGAGTTAGGTGTTAGGGCTGCTCAGTTGATAATTTGAAGGTTAGATTTAATTATTTCTTATGTAAGGATAGCTGCTGAGATTATCCGTAGATTCAGGAGAATAACTTTAATTTAATGGAGCCTTTTATTAAAATTCATTTTTCTAAGGCTAGTAGCTATTTTAAATACCCTCATGATGTGAATTGTTGTAGTAGTTTGGTTAAAAGTTAGAATCTTGAGGATATTCTTAATTATTTTAAAATTTATTTTCTGAGTTATTTAAGTTAGGATAGAGTTATTAAATTATTTCTTGTTGTTAATTATATCGAATAGCTTCTTAGACTATGCTCGATTAGTCACTAGATTAATTCAATGATCCTCCAATTGAATTAATCACCTAAATTACATTAGTGGGAAATTTGTAAGCACTTTAATCTATTTAGGAACTTCTGAAATTGTTGTCTTAGTTAGAAATTTAAGAATTATTCATTTGATATTGCGTTATACCATTTTCAAACCCATAAGCTTCTTAAAACTAAGGTGGAGTTTGTCTAAATCTCCATGATGATTAATTATCCTCATTTCTATAACTCTCTAAGTCATAGTCAGAAGAGATTTTATTTTACTTTTTTTAAGGAGATAAAAATTATTAATTATTATTTAGGTCGCTGCCGTCATTTGACCTCTTGTAATTGTTATTTTCATGGTATTTATCCCTATCATTTTATATACTATCAAAATCTTGTTTGTACTAATTTTGGTGACTTCCTTCATTATCGAATACTGCAACAGAATTTTCATTAAAGCTATGAATATCATGAGATTTCTCTTAGCTATCTGGATTAAATGAGGCAAATAAATTTGATTGCTGTTGACTATCAGTTTGATTTTAAATTTACTTGTGTTCTCCTTCCTAGTTTCTGTGATTCTAAAAGTCTTTTTTGTTATTTGCGTACAAACTAGAATTCTCAACATTTGGTTTCTAATACTGATTTTCATTTTCTAATAACTAAGAGTGGTTATTTCTTATTTTCATTATCTCTTCTTATTTAGAAAGATTTATTTATTGTTGAGATTTCAATAGCGTTTATTATTTTTGATTTAAATATTCATTTTCTCTTGCTTTTAAAGTTCTATAGGTATCCAATGTATCCTTCTTATTAGCAGAGCTTTCATCTTCTTCAAGTATGGTAGTTGAATAAGTTTGATTTTCTGGCATTTTTACTTTACTTGCTTTGTCTATTAATCTTTATGAGCTTTCTAAAACTGATTAAGACTGAAGTAAAATATCATTAGACTCTTTTTTTAATTAGTTTTATATTTTCTTATGAATTTCTATCCTTTCCTTTTATTCGTCTCTTACAGTTGTATCAGCCTCCAGTTTTGGTTTGACTATATAGTTTGTATCCACCAAAATATTAGAAATAGGAGGTGGAGGAGGAGGAATCAAATTTTAAGGTGCAGGAGGTATATTACTTAACCCATTATTTTTTTCATTTTTTACATCTGCTTTTTAGTCTATTTATTTTGATTGATTTACACTGTTTTCATCTTTGTTTTCCTTTTTAATTCCTTAGTTTGGAAGAAAGAAAGGAAGTTTAACAGGTGCTGCTTAATTATTATTTTAAAATAACCTTTAAAGCACCTCTTCTTTTTTTCTAATTTACTCTTATTCATTATTCTCATCTGTAACTTCTAAAGAATTTTATATCATATTCTATATATTTTGCATTGCTTATTATTGATTTTTATTTTATCCTTATAAAATACTAGCTGGAGGAGCTTAAGGAATGCCATTTATTAATTAGGGTGTTTTAGGAATTCCATTTATTTAAGGTGCAGGGGGTATTCCATTTTGCTAAGATCCTTAAGTGATATTACTAATTGGAGGTGCTGGAGGAATACCACCTATTTGAGGTGCTGGAGGAATACCACCTATTGGAGGGGCTGGAGGAATACCACCTATTGGAGGGGCTGGAGGAATACCACCTATTGGAGGGGCTGGAGGTATACCACTGATTATGGGAGCTTGAGGGATACCTGCTAATGCAGGTGCTGGAGGAATTCCATTTGTTTTAACTAATTAATTTCCATTTAATGAAGGTGCAATAGGATTTGTATTTATAGGTGGTACTTCCATTATAGTATTTACTTGAGGTGCTTTTATCTGAGTATTTCCATTCAATAAAGGAGCTTATGGAATTTAATTTTTCTAAGAATCTACTTCAGTCATTTTTTATCGTTATGCTGAAGGAATTGTGTTTGATTGAGGGGTCTAGGGTATAATATTGGAATGATTAGAAAATTTAGATGAAGGACTTAAGAATGAATTGCTATTTTTTAAATCTTAATTTTTATCTTGATGAGGTTGCTATTAATGATTTTCATAATTTGACTCAACTTTTTAAATCTGTATTGAAGGGAGATCTTTGTTCATGTATTTATCATGATCATTTGAAATTTAGTTATAAAAATTGAAATCAAACTATTATGATTAGTTATTTGATGAGGAATTATTAGGTTTAAAATATTCAGATGAAATTTAGTCAGGCTATTTTTTATAAACTATTTCATTATCTTCTCCTCTACCTTAAACAACAAACCTTCTATTTTTTTATTCTGCATCTTTATCAATACTTTAAAAAAGAAATTAATTATAGTCATTGTTATTAGCGTTCTAGTTGTAAAAAGAGCTTTATTAGTATTTGTTACCACTTTCTGATGAAAGTTAGTAAGAAGGGGAGATATTGTTTTGATTAGCAAAAGTAGGTGAATCTTCAGCGTATCGGATATTATTGGCATATTCATTCCTTTCATTTGGAGAGAGCTAATTATTAGAGAAAGGAGTAACAACTGGGTGAAATTAGCGAGATCCAGAGTTATGAATAGAGGGTATATCCCATTTACTTCTAGCTTTTTAATTTCTATTTGATTCTTCAAACTAAGAACTGTTTCCGAGTGGATTTATCACTTAGTTGTTGTTTTTGCTGCTTTAAAATTCTTGAGGAGATTGACTTTGATGATTGTATTTTCTATCTTAAAGTTCGTTATTTTAGAACTGATTATTGCTTTTGTTTTGACTATTGTCTATATTGTTGTTATAATAAACAGGTTCTTCTTGATTGTTTTAAAAAGCTGAACTTGTAAATGTTTGCTATTCACTTGAATTGTTAGAGTCCTTGGTATTCTGTTTTTATTTCTATGTGAAGTTATAGTTAGATGGAGAATTTACTACATTGCTTTTTATTGGAAATTCACTATACAGCTACATTTATATTCTTTGTTTAGCGTTTGCTATGGTGTCATCAGCGATTTAGCTGTTGTTTATTTGAGATTAATTTTCATAAAGCTTCATTATTTATCTTGGTGTTTATCTATCATTAAATTTAAGCAGCTACTCAAGTAGAAGAAACACCCTTTTAGGGTATTTCTCTGCAACAAAATTTATTCTTTCAAAAAAATTGGTTTCGTCTATCCTGTAGCTATCTCTACAGTAAATGAGTGAAATTCCATTAGCATTTGGATTAGCACAGTTTAACAAATCCAATAAAAGTGCACCAAAACTAAAAATGTTTGATTATGTATTATTGATCTCAACGTTATCTAACTTTTTATCAAGACACTCAAGCTCTTCTACTGATAAATAGCAGTTATAGTGCTTTTCTTTACCTGTTAAAACCATATCAAATGAAGATTGCATAAAAGGAAAGTAAAGGATTTTTACAAGGTAGCCATCATTCATACTAGCACTCATTTACTTCAAGAATACATTAGAGCTATGAATGGCCAAAAGAGAAGATTCGATTTTGAACAAGAATTATATCGAACACAGAAAACATTTTGTGATACTATCAATCAAATTTTTATCTATCAAAGCCCTCTTTTTAGCTATTTTAATCAAGCTCATATCATAATATTCAATTAAAATATAAATTCTAACAGATTTTTATTGTAATTCTTCATAGCTAAATGCCCTGAACTAGTTAAAGAAAGGATTTTCATTGATTACTTGTAAAGCTTCTAGCATATTAATTATTTTTGGTGATTGATGATCAAAGAAAGTTTCTTGAACACACAAAAACATCTCATTTGTCTTTATATTCTTTTAAATAAAAGTTTTACAAACAGACAGACCGAATATAGTCTCATCCCTCACTAATTTATAGTTTTCTCGATAATCCTTTTTATAGCTTATCTTAAGATCTTTTACTGTAGAGTTTTCAATTAGCTATTCAAATTACATGATATTATTAATCTCCCTAAATCTACAAAAAATAATGAAAAACTAATGAGATCCTGGGTATTTATCTATCAAAAAAAAGGAGAAAATATCTATTTTTGATGTTATTAAATACTTTTTATTCTTTAAGCTTTAATTATTCTATTTTCTTTTTAAAATTTGTGATTTTTACCTAAATATTTGCGAAAATAATTAGAAATCAATAATGCAGACTTTTTGTTAAAAATTTTGATAAGGATTCTAACTAATTACAAACTATAAAATAAGTATTTGATATCCAATATTTATTTACTACTATGAATTTTTTATTTGATTACATATATTAATTATGTTAAAAAAATGATTAGATACAAAGATAGTAATAAATAGATGAGAAAACCAGTGTATGCTTTAGAAAGCAAACAACAATTTTAATTCTAATATTTTTTTATAATGTTTACTAATTTTCAATTTCAATTAAATTAAGTAGCTCGATTACTTACTTATTTTAAAAGAAAATTAAAATTCTTTTATTAAATATTTAACTAGTTAAAATAGGAATATTATTTTATGTATTTACCAAAAAATAATAATTTTATAAACTTTAAGTATTTATGAAAAATAACTATTAAATTCATAAAAGATATTTTCTAATTCTAAAAATATTATCTATATTTAATCATACAAACGCCTTGCAAAAATTTTTTGATTTGAGTTAAAAGATTTTAAAATTAAAACTTTAATAATATTTTTTAAAATAAAAATTATATTTTAGTATATTGTTAATGAAGTATGGCTATATATTTGGTTGAATTATTTCAATTAGTTTATATAAAATATTCTTACAATAGTAAAATGATAAAAATAATTAATAAGAATATGTTGGAAAATACTGAATGAAAGTGGTAAAAATACTTATATAGATTGGTCTAAGGACTTTCAAACAAACAAACAAATTAAATTCATTTACTTTTATTTTATGGAAAAATACTTGAAAATATTATAATTTTATATATCATTTTTAATAAATATTTTGAGAAATCTAAGAATTTTTTGGTAAGGTAGTTGAGGAGTTTAGTTATTTGTAGGTATTATTTATCTTGTATTTAGAATCGTTGAATATTACTTAAGGTTTAGAAGGCTTATTTAACCAGTTGTGTACTTTCTAACTTATTATATTTTTTACTTTTTCTTGATATTTAGCTTTTTTTGCTTTCTCGATGCTATTTACAAGTTATTTGTCATCTTATGGATTCAAAAATCTCACACTCTTCTTTGATCTGCTTAAGCTTCTTTGATTAGGAGATGCAAAGCTAACGCTCATTGAAAGGTTTGTCATTTTATTTTGATCCAACTAACTAGGGATTTCCAAATCAGTGTGATTGAGGCCTGAAAGTGCATTTTAAGTTGTTTTATTTAGATATTATTAATTGTTCAAAGAGGAATTAAAAAAATTGTTAGAGGAGTTGTAAGGAGACCTCTGCCTATTACTATTCTAAAGCATTTAATCATTTTTCTTTTAATTTTAGTAAATATTAATACACTCTGTTATTTTATTTTACAGCTTCATTTAAGATTCTTTTTCATTGATTTCTTACTGTATTTCATTTATTTTTTTCTTAAACACCACTTACTCTTTAACTAAATTTTAATTATTTTCACTACCTACCTAAAAATCTGCAATACTTCTTACTAAAAGCCTTCCTTTAGGCTATGAAAAACTGATATCACTTTAATTTTAAGAGTTGTTTGTATTATTTTGCTTTCTGTTTAATTCAAAATCGCCAACCTTTTCTTAAAGAGGTTTGTTTTCTAATTTGGTGGTGGTTTAAGCAGTTGATTTGTTATTAATGTTATAATTATCTGCTTTTTCTTATAACTAATTTTTAACCACTTAGTATAATTTATTCTCTTTAAAATCTAACTAATTTTTATCATAATTAACTTAATCTTTAACGTTCTCTAAAAATGTTTGTTTTTCTACATCTTTTGGATCACTTTTAAGGACAAAGACATTTTTTTCTTGTCTCTCACAATGAGTATTTGCATTTTCTAGTCTATCCATAAAATTATGAGTTTCTAGAGCAGATCTAGAAGAGTTATTTTAAAGATCTTTCGAAAAGTTATTATAATTTTATTAACTTAAATTGTTGCTTGAATTGTTTATTTAATTTTCGACCTGTTTTACTTTAAATGAGTTGTTTCTTTACGAAGAGGATGAAGGGGTTTATTATTAATTAATAGAGTTTTGTGAGGGTTGCTTATTTAAAACTTATTCTTATTATTTATTGCCCTAATTATTTGATAGAATATTTTATAACTTATCTTATTAAATCTATAGAGTTTCTTAGTTATTTTATTTAAGAATTTAATTTGAATTATCTGACTTATTTATAAAGCTGTTACTTAAATTATTACAGTTGCTTGTAATTAAAATTTTACTGGCATTGTGATCTTTTTTGCTATTTAATTGCTCCCTTCCCATAGAGTCATTTAAAATTTATGTTTATCCTTGTTTTTCAAAGCTCAATCTTAATCTTTATTTTCCTATTTCATCTACTATTTAATCTTTTATTTATTTCAGCTATTTATGCTTGTTCAACGAACGATTAAGGTCATCATTCAGCATAGTTTTTAATTCAGAGCTAGACCTATTTAAGCTAGCTGTTTTGCTGTAATTGCTGCAATCCAACTCATTCATTTCGTTTAAATCTTTAGAGTGTGATTTTGATTTTTAAAAATTATTTCTACTTCTTTCATAATTTTGTTAGGTTTTTTTGTTTTGAACTCCCTGTTGATCTTTCATAAATTTATCCAATTGATAACCTCTTTTGAACCCATTTAGTCCTTAGTTTCTATTCTTACTTCCAGCAATAGATCTTATCAATTAATTATTATCGTTAAACTTTAATTAATCGTTCTAAAAATAATTCTTTTAGTTATTATTTAAAAGTTCTTATCTTATTTATTCCTGACTGTTTTCATTAGATAGATTCAACTATTTTGAAGAATTGATGCTATTCTCCTTATATTCCTTTATCTTTTATTAAACATTTATATAATATTTAGTAAATTCATCATCACTTTTTTCTCTTTTATTTTCAGCATCAAATTAATGTTTATCATTTTCTGAATTAATATTTCTGTCTCTGAAAGAGAAGTTATGATTATGGTGGTATGGAGGCAAATTTTAAGTTTATTAGTTATTATAAATGCTTTAAGGGAGAAGCTATTAAAGTGGCTTCGAACTCTCTTAAAAAGGGATAAATTATTTTTTGTATTCAGAAGCGACACTGAAAGAATTTTAATTGTTATGATATGAAGAGTCATTAATCTTTTTGTTATCAGCTATGTGAGAAAAATCTCTAACTAAAGCAGAAATATTAGATTGATCATCTCTAGATGTACTTTATGTATTTTCTCTATTTTAAATATTAATTCTAAATTAATTGTTTTATTCGATTTCTGTTTCTGCATTATTATGCTAATTAAAGCTACTATTTGGATTTTGCTTACTCTCTTAGCTTTGTCTCCTGCTATTATTTTAATTAGAAGAAATTGGTGTTTTCTCATTTATATTCTGCTTAAACTACCTATTTTCAAATATATTTTTTTAAGTAGTAAGGTTATTTGTCTGCTAGTGAAGATAAGGATTTAAATTTAAATTTTCGTATTTAATAGTTTTTTGAAAAAGCTAAGTGTTTTAATTATATTTCAATTAATGCTATTCATCGTTATTTGAAATGCGAGGAGTGATCTTATTACTATCAATATCTTTGTTTTGAGAAAAAGATTTCATAAATTTGCTATTATTATTGCTTTAGTCTTCTAACTCGCTTATGCTTTCTTAAAGATTGTGATTATCTATTTTATCTAGTTGCTCATGCAGTTCTCCATTATTTTTATTTGCATCCTCTATCCTCTTTTCAAGCTCAGCAAGTCTATTTTTTATACTATTTTTTATCATAGAAATCTTTTTGTTTTCAACTATAACATTTTTAATTTGCTCCTACTTATCAATATTCTCCTAAGCAGTGGGCAACTTGAAAAGAGATTGCTGCTAATTTTTAAACTCCATGTATTCTTTATTCATCAAGTTTTGCTTATATAAATCAAATTTAGGACTGTTGTCTTCAAATTAGCTATCTTATTCATGATTTATCTTTGTTTTAATATCAGAATCCTCTTCAGTTACCTCTTTAATCACACTTCTTTCTCTTACAGAATTACTAGATAAGAAATAAGCTTTATTATGTTGGTTAAGTTGGTTTTAGTCATTCAAATTTTTATTATATTTAAGACCTGTTTAATCTTATTAAATTGATTTATCAATATTTTCTTCAAATATTTCTTCTGAAGAGCTTTAGATTTACGCTTTAGGAATCAAAAACAATGCATTTTTATTATTTTAGTTATTATTATCATTTTGAATGTTTTCTTCAACTAAAATTTTATCTGAATTAGTATACTGCTGTTGCTACTATTACTACAAAGGATATTATTGCCTTTATCTAGCTTCTCTTAAATTGTAAGGATTTATAACATCTTAAGGAAATTTTTGTAATTCACTTTTATCATCACTAAATGTGACTTGTTTTGGAGATTTTGTGAAGCTAGTGCTTAAATTTTTTTATAAATTGTCTCTACCACTTACAGTACTAATTTAGGTAGTCTGATTTGGACTTTAAAGCAGCAAACTTTTGTAAGAAAGACTATGCTATTTACTTTCATTCATTTTATTATTGGGAGGAGAATTTATTTAAATATTTTAAAAAGAAACAAAATTATTTTATCCTTTTAACTGCTACTTTTGCTAATAAGCTAATTATTAAGCAACAGGTTCAGTGCTTTTTGAAGTATTGTTAAAGGATTGAACAGCATAACTCTGCGTAGGAGAGAAAATAACGCTGTTTTAGCTCTAGGCTGATACAAAAGAAAGTTTCATAAAAACTATTTATCTAGAAATAATAACGAATAGCAGCTATATTTTTTATTGATCCTTGACCTTAAAACTATACCCTAATTGAATATTTTTTATAATCTGTTTATTTAATTATTTTTTCAAAAATAAATATACAGATTTAGCTGATTCAATCTAAGTTTTTCATAAAAATCTTACTTGAATTCAATTTCTCAAATAAACAAAAGGCTAGCGAACATTTAAATATTCACCTAGCTATTGTATCTAAATAAAAATAATTTGTTAATTTAATTTTTTAAGATATAATCTTTCAATCATCAATAATTTCTTAAATATAAAATAAAAAATATTATTAAGATGCCATTGTAATTGATTACTGATTTTATGATATTGATAGTAGTTATAATTATTCGTAAATGCACATATGATTTTTACTGAACATGATAAAAAAAATATATTTTACAGACTAAATAAAAATAAAAAAATTCATGTTTCTAGTTTAACAAACCTTTGATTTTTAAAATTTAAGTTAAAAATTATTAAAATTAATTTAATTAAAATTCTTTTAATTTATTAATATAATACAATCAATCATTTAATATTTAAATACTTTATTTATTTGCTTTAGATAGAAAAATTATTGAGAAAATTAGAATAAAATGAATAAAATATTTTTTAAAAAGGTTTGAAATATTTCATTGAATTCTAAATATCTAATTAAGATAGAACAATAAAATTAAATATTTTAAGAATAAAATTCACATATAAGAACTATTTCTTGCAATCAATATAAATAAATGATTAAACATTAAAATGACCTATGACAAAATAAATTAAATGGAATATTAAACAGTTTTTTCAATTTGTCTTAATAATTTAAATAAAGAGAAGACAATTTATTAATTAATAATGTTAACAATTTATATACTTTAAAACTTTTTAAATTTAAGATTTTTTATGAAGAAAATGTAAATATTTTAGTGCCTTCATTTAAATACATTAAGATAAATTTAATCATAAACATTTTCCTCATAAAATCATCAATATCATGATTTGAAAGAAATTTTATTTATTTTTTTTAGAGTAGTTTAAATGCGAATCAAAAGTAAAAAATAAATTATATTTTAAATTCCAATTTAAATTAATTCTTTATGCTTAAAGCTGAATATCAAAAAGTAAAATATAAAAAAGAAGCACATTTATTAGAGTATTCAAAAATATAAAATGGTTACTAGCTATTAAAATGAATTTAATTTTTAACATTTTTCATGAAACATAAAAATAAAGTTTGATGAATATATTTATTTATTTATTAATAATTCTAACAATTTAAATATTATAATCTAGCCGCGGGATTTAAAATAATAAAAAATCACTGCTGAAATTAAATTATTGGTAGAAAATAGGCAACACTCACTTCTTAAATTATTTAGATAGATTTTTTATTTTTGCAGTTTAAGCTTTTTTTATTTTGGGTTTTCACTCAAAATCTGGGAGTTCTATGCCTAGATAGGCAGCTCTTCTTTGGATATTTTCTTTTCCCTTTTTTAATGTTTTAAGTAAGTATATTGTTTGAGATGATTGCTCGCTAAAATTGCGTAAGACTTCATCTTCGTCCTCTTTCCAGAGTAAATTATGATTTTGAGTTTGTAAATAATCAACGAGCTAATTAAAATCTCCAGAAAGCTTGTCTAGAGTGTGTATCAAGCTCTTTTTTTGTACATTTTCATAATTAGCAAGGAAGTGAATATAAACATCTAACTCCCTTGCATCTTTATATTCCTAATCGCTGAGTTAATTAGATATTTTATGTGCTTAAATTTGATGTTGCTGCTACTGATTTTACTTAGGCTGAGGCTATTAAACTTCAATTTAATTGTTTTAGGTCTTTTTATTTCTCAAATCACCTTCATTTTCTTAATTTGTCTAACTTTTATCTTTTTAACTTTTTTTGTATTGAAACTCTTTTTCTTCTTCCTCTTCTTAGTTGATTTGATTTTGCTTAATCTTTTACTGAGGCTCCTTTTGATTATCTTATTTCATAGATTTGAGTTGCTTTTTTCCATTTATAAGAATTTCAGGCACATTTTCTGGTTTTCTTTTTAATGGCAATTTTGTTTCCTCTTTGCTTTTACTTTATTGTTCAACTGTCTTTTTTGAAGAGTTCTTTTAAGGTTTATTTTCGCTACTGGCAGTTTTTAAATGATCCCTTACTACATATGATTCATTTCCATATTAATCTCTCTCTTTGATTAGATATCCTTCAATAGATCTTTTCTCAATAACATATTTTGAAATATTTTAAAAATCAGAAGGATTCAGATCTTAAATGTAATCCCTATAACGACTCCTTATTGAATCTTCTGATCTATGAGATAACTAATTATTTGCAAGCTATTTAAAGACGGTTAATTTCGATTCCTAGTTTTAGCTAAACTCAAATATAATCTTTAAATCTTCATATAAACTATATGGCAATCTACCAGATTTTTCTTTTAATTTTAGATGTAAGCCTTTTTGTTCATAACTCTTTATTCCATCTGAAAGTAATTTAAAAATATCAATATTGCTTTGAGTTTCTTTTTGTTATTTCTAACTCATAACTGTTACCTCTTAAAGTGATAAATTTGTTGACTTTATTATATAATAAATTTAATTAAAAAATATTAGGTTTGTAGTTATTATTACAAGTACTAATACTACTACTGAAAAAAATATATAAATAAACAATCATATAATAACAAAGAAATATTTAAAAGTAATAGATTTGTATTAAGAAATTAAAATATTTATTTTATAAATATAATATGACAAATTGTATTTTTATTTATTTTTGAAATCATTTATTAAAAAACAAGTAAAAAGATTTTCTATAAAATATTTTCAAAATCCTAATCAAGCCATGCCTAAAATGTATTTTTATTTATCACTTAAAATTTGGCCACCAGAATTTTTTTTAATTTTAATTTATTAATTAGATTTAAAATTTCTTTTAAAATATTAAAATAATTTAATTCTTTTCTACAAATTTTTCATTTAGTTTTAATCAATTTTATAAAAAAATATTTTTGAGTTTTTATTTAAATTTTTTAGCTTTGATTATTCTGCTTCATATTTTTTTGGTTATTGATAAAAAATTTTTCAATATAAAAAGGGGTAATAAAATTGATCACTTTAATATTTCTAGCTCAATTTTCGATTATTAACAATTCATTTATCTCTGTATCATCATGATAATTTTATAAAATATTTATGTTCAATATTATTGTGTTATTTTTTGTTTTTTCTTTATTAGTTATTGAAATTCTATTTTAAATTTCAACTTACTTATTTTTAATTTAATTCTTAACTTATTCTTTTTTCACATTTTATTGGTGATAAATTTTACATAGCTAAGTTAAATAATATACATATTTAAATTACTTATTTAAGTGAATCAAACTTATGATCTGGTTTGACAAAAACTTTTGAATATCTCAAAGCATTACTTCTAACCTTTAGTTAAAATGGTTAATTTTTTAAAACTTTCTTATATCAATTTATGAAAATTAAAAATGTTAAATCATAATTCTGTTTGTTCAAATATTTTTATTTATATTTTAAAAGTAATTTAAATTATCTTCATTTTTAATTACTTAAATTTTAATTTAATAAGAAATAGACAAAAATAGATAGATATTTAACAAGAATACAATTATAAATCAATCAAATATAAATCAGGATACACATAGTTTTTTATTGTGATTATGATTATTTATATGGCGGCAGGGTTAATATTATATGGAAGTTTTTTTATTAATAAATTTTAAATTAAAGATTTTAGGAATTTAAATCTTAAAATGAAAGATAAATTGTAAAAATATTGTATGTATGGTATGACTTTGTGTGAGTGTGTTTATTGTTTTTGTTAGTTTTGTTGTTATGTGAATTTTTATTTAACTAAATTTTGCATTATTCTAAATATTATTAAAATTAACAAAGCTTATTCTTTCAATGCTCTCAAAGTTCTTGAAGTACCTATTAATTTATTGAAAAAAAATTAGTTAATAATTATTATTGTAATAACCAAATATTATTTACTCTATGAGCAAAGCTGATTGTCTCTTTACCTTCTTCAGTTTAGTCATTTGCTTGCAATATATCAATAAGATATTTGGTGAAATTAGTTTTTATGAACTAGGCAGCCTAGTTTTTATAGAAGTTGCCAATATCAACAAGTAAGGTCAAGCAGTTTCTAATATAATCCTATGAATTAAAAATAAATAAATTTAATTTTAATCAAATATTTTAGATATATAGATTATTACGACAGTAGGATGGAGGTTTTTATCGCATGTGAGTTAGATGAATTCTACGAGTTTAGGACAGTGTAGAAGGAAAGTAGGGTTTTATTGAGTATCGTTAATACCGTGAAGGACACAAGTGTAGGATTCAATGAGCTTTTCCTTTAATTGTTCAGAATAGTCTTATATGTCTTATTGGTCAGATCTAGATAATTCGACTGCAGCAGTAAAACCGATATCAAAGATTTTAACAAGGTTTTCAAGGTATTAGAGAGTAGCTTCCTTAGTAGCAAGACAAATATCACCAATACAACTAAAGATGTTTAGCTTGACATCTCTGTTGAATTGAGGGGATTCAAGAGCAGCGAATAAGTTATTTAAAATTGGAAGTTTAGAAGCGAATTGGTTGTCACAAGCTCTAGCAACATCAGCAATAGTTCCCATACAAGTTTTGAAAAGTTCTAAATCTTATTATCTTGAAGTCAAAGCGTGCTCAATATAAGGCCAGACCTTATCTAAATATTTAACAAAGTTAGTACCGATGCATGTAGCAAGAGCACTGACAATATACATACCATCACTATCAACATTCTTAATATTATTAAAGTGATCTACTACTAATTAGAATACGATGTCTGACATGTTTTAATCGAACTTATCATCTAAGGTCAATAAGCAAGCCTTTATTTATAAAAAAATTAATATTCATTATTTATAGTGTTAAACTTTTTATTTTGTCATTTCGATAGATTTTTATCAGTAAATAAATAAATTTTATAATTAAATTACGTGAAGGGCTGAGAGGATACCAGATTGAATGGCAGTTCTTCTTTCAACAGGTTAGATGGCGTAAGAATCCTTGAATAGAGTAAGGAAGAAATTAAGATATTTAAAGCCAATAGTAATATCACGAGAGTAGTGAATAATGTTAAGGGCAGACATGAAAGAAACATCAATGACGTTTTAGTTTCCACTTCCTAAATCACCTCTGATAGCTTATTTAAAATAAAATATTTTTTAAATAAGTTGTCATTTTGTAATATTTTTGTAATTACCATTTTATATGAGAGATTCAACAAGGATATCGAAGTGTTGAGAAATGTAGTTTTAAGGATACTTGTCTAAGTTTTCAGCAAGGAAACAGAAGAACCAGCAAATTTGTCTTGAAATAGAAGGAACTTACTTAAGAGATTCAACAATAACAGGAAGGTCGTTGCTAATGTTATTTCTTAAAAGGATGGCCTTGGGATGATATTCGGCGATCTTTGAGAGTAATTTGGCACCACTTTCCTAAAATATTAAAAAACAATTAGAATGAACATCTTATTTTTAGAATTAATTAATGAAATTTGTTAAAAGAAAGAAACAAATTTATTTTGTTGCTAAAAAGAATAGTAGAACTTAATCTTTTAGTTGAAATAGAAAAATGTAATTAATTAGTATTTTTACTTGCACTTTGATAACGGGATCCTTTAAAGTCTTGACGTACTCTGAAAAGGCTTTAGTGATTAAATCTAGGATGACATTTTCATTGATACCTTCCATCAAAGCACCAAAAGCAAGGATAGCACCTTGTCTGTAGGTCCATTCGGAGTTGGTAAGGGTGTTAGTAATAAAAGCAGTGAAGGTATTAACGACAGCATCACCAACACATTCAACAATAGAGCAGAGTGCTTTTTAGGAAGCTTCCTAAATGGTAGATTCAGCTTCAGAGTCATCGTCCAAGTTGTTTTTCAAGAGGTTTTATAGGAGACATTATACTAATTGTTCTTAGATGAGTAAAATGTGGTTGGGATTTTGAATAACTTAGACATCAACTCTATTGACTTAGTGATTCTTTTCATCTCTTTCGTGGTATTCAATGGCAATAGTACTCCAAATTTCCATAGCAGGAATACAAATATCTTCATCGTTGTGGAGAATGGAGCCCTAAGTAGCGTTGAAGAATGCACTAACGTACTTGCTGAAATAAATATAGACTGCTTTGACAAAATCACTTGAACGTTGAAGAGCAGCTACTTTAATTTTTTCATTAGGGTGCTACAAAGCTGTAATCAACAATTAAGCAGTATAATCTCTGACTTATTCAGTTTCTAAAATATCGGTCATAAACTCAACACAATCTCCCAAAGCAATAATACTGTTTTCTCTAATTTCTAAATCTTACTCATCAGGAGACAAACCAATTAAAATAGCCATCAAAATCTTTTCTTTGGTAGATCCAACTAACTTGTTACCTAATTTTCAATTAAATAATGAATTAGAGACTGGAATCATAAGAATTTTGGGGTAAAATCTTTAAATGTGCTCTATTTCTAAGCAAATAATTATCTATTTAATGTATTTTTTGATTAGAAATCTATCTGCTACAAATAGTTCCTACTATTTATTATCTATATTAATATCAAGCTTGAATTATTTTATCAATTTCTTAAGTACTTAATTCAATTGACAAAAAAATCAAAATTCTGCTTGGAATTCTTTAGCTAAAAAATACTGCTATTCTTTAAGTATTTGTTCAAGCTACTTCTTAATTACTTAATTTTATTTTCTTGCTAAATAAGAGTTTTTGAACTTAAAATATTTATTTAATTTAATTGTTGTAAATTTTAATTTGTTTTTTTCGTTTACCTAATCTGTATTCTTTGAGTTTATCACAAATTTGACCAAGAGTTAGAATAGCAGCCTTTCTAATATCAGTAGAGATATTTGGTTAAGTGCTGTTAGCCAAATCGTCAATAAGATTGAGCCATCTGTCTTCCATGATTTCAACAGTAAAGATAGTAGAAATGGCCTAAAGTTTAAATAAATATCATTAATAAGAATTTTATTTTAAAAAAATGCAAGGTCTTAAAAATAAAAATGGATTTTTCTTTTAGCAGGATTTGATAAAATGTAATTTTAGCAGCTTTTTGCTTTTTGGCAAATCTTTGCTGGCGTAATTTTCTGAAGGGAGATTTAAATTGGTGCTCATTTTATTAAAAAAATTGATTTGGTTTTTTATTTAATTAATTTTTCCGCGAAGATCAAAATCAGATCCAAGAAAAATTAAAAAATATAAAGAAATATTTAAAGCTTATGAAAAATTAGATCTCAAAGATACTAATTTCGAGAAAGAATTCTAGACTGAATCAGAAAAAGAATATAAGACAAAAGCAGTGATAAACTGCTAGTGGAGATATTTTCATGTTGATTTATTGTTGTTTTGCACATCTTCGATTTGAAAAATAAAAATATTTTACTGGAAAATTGTTTGCTGCTTACTGTTTTAATGCTAAAAGGAAGGGAAATGAGCAGAATAATAAATAAATAAATGTTAAATTTAATCTAATGGACTTACGTTAGCGCAGGCTCTTTATATTGAAGGGAATTTAACAATCATGACTTAAAGAAGAGTGTTTTTAATGCTTTCTCTTAGATTGGAGTCCAAAACGTTCCATAAGTATTTTCCCTAGAGCTTTTTGTTTTTATAAAAAAGGTATTGATTAAATATAAAAAATCTGTAGAAAAACTGTAAAATGTTTGAATTAATATGAATATATCGAGTATCATCATTCTTTAGGGAAATCTAAAAAGACTTTAATTGAAAAGAAAGTAATTAATTACATCCAAACGAACTGAGCTCTTGATAAGAGTACCAGCAAATTGTCTTAATTATTCTGAATTGCCTTCATTATAGAGCTCGTTAACGAGATTCTTGAAGAAGCTAGAAGTATCGTTCATGCAGATTATTTCTAATTACTTTTCAGCCTAAGCTCTGTTAGCGCCACCAACCATGGCGGTATTCAACAATTAGTTGAAGTCACTCATTCTATTCTTTTCCTTTATTTTGTTATTTTTGTTTTCTTTCCTACTTCCTTTCCCTAAGTGGGTTTGATTTTATTTACTTTTATTGTTTTTTTTGATTTTTTAGTTTTTTGATACTATAATTTTAATTATTGTTTAATTTTTCTTTCCCTTTTAAGATAGTTTGATTTATTAGCTTCTTTTTTATTTAATTTTTACTAAGCGAGTTCTTTTTGCTTTTTTTGATATTAATCAAAGCAATTTAGTTAATCTATTCAATCATTCATTACTTTTCAAATCTTTAAACATACAAAGAAACAAAACAAATAATTTAATATTTTTTGCTTCATTGTTTTTTATTTATTTATTTAATTAATTAATTAATTTTTATCCGCGAGACACATAAAAATTAAGATATTATGAATGAGCAATTGAATCTAAACAAGAAATAAGGCAATATAATCTTTTTCATTGCAAATTTCATTCACTTTAGCAAGCTAGATATCTATTGATCTAAAAAATTTTCTAATTTAATTCTTGTTTCTTAGCTTGGCTCTTATTTCTTTATAAGCTTGTTTGCTCTTTTGTTGTTTATTATCTGTCTGTCTGTCACTTTTATTTGTTATGTTATCTTTTTTAACTATATTAGAAAATTAATTTAGCGGAAAAATTTTGAGACTATCTCAGAAAATGAGGTTCATAATCCGAAAAATAGAGTGTAGACAAAAAAAAGTGCTGCACAAATATAATAAATTGAACAAAATTAATTGAAAAACTTCTATTTCTTTTTTATTTATTTTTATCTTATTTTTTAATCTTATAATTTCAATTTTCCTCAAATGAACTTCTCCTTTTTTCAATATGTAAATTATCATAGACGCCATAATTAAAATCCAAGGAAATCAATCCTTGTCATATAATTAATTTGATCACCATTTTTAACAGTGTTGATTTTAAGAATTTTCTATTTTTATTTGAATAATTAATTTACCAAAAATTAAAAGTTTATTTTAACACTCTAATTCTCACTTTAAATTAATCTTTTTCAAAATAGCATTATTTGTTAAGCAAGCAGCTGTATTTAAATATCTTAATTAAATTTAGCGTATCTTTTTTATAAATATATTTAAACTTTTAATTTGCTAGATTAGTAAAATAACAGTAAAAATCTTAAATTCTCTAATCAATTAGACTATGTAATCTGAATTCTGTATTTTTTAAGTCTTATCTTATTATATTTGATTATTTTAAAATGTATAAATATAATATAAATCCTTAGCAAATCTTATTGAAAAATTTTTATATTTTAATTAGTTTAAATATGATGTATGAAAGATTTTTGAATTTTAAAAACTAAAAATTGCTGATTAAAAATAATTTACATTTATCAAATATAATTATTCTCATAGTAATATTTATTTTGATGAATTAAAAAGTGCTTTATGTTCAAAATTATTTATCATCTTTTTTATACTCGACTCAAATTTATTTAATATTTTTATCAATTTTAAGTAACAAAAGAATTCTGTTTGTTTTGTATTTAGTTCACAATCCTTTAGAATCAATATAAGATAAAATCTAACTTTATTAAATTTTTATAATTAATTCAAAATAAATTTATTTTATAATTTTCACTTTTAAAATGATCAAAATTATTAAAAGAAGCAATTATGAAATTTATATATATATTAAATAAAACACTTGAATTTTTTAATTTTACATAAATAATGTTAACAAACTTTTAAGACTTTTTTTCAAGCTATTTATTTATATTCATTTTTAATTAATTATCATATTTGATTATAAAATTGATTAAAAAAATGTCTTTTTTTGTGATTTGTCCAACAGATACATTAAATATCTGCTAAACACATCTTATATTTTATAAAAGCTAGAATTAAACCAAAAAATTTAAATTTAGTTTATTTTTTTTAAAAAAATATGAAGTAAAATTCAATTCTAAATATTAAAGCATTTTTTTCTATATTTTGATGGATGAGCACAATAGTGTAAATTAAGCATAGCTTGCTTACAAGAGTGTGTAATTTTATATTTTTTACCAGAAAAACCTTTTAATATTAATTTGAATTTATAAAATATAAAAAGACTAAAATGACTTAGTTTTAATTGCTGAATCAGATTAAACTTATTATTTTAAAAATCTTACTCATCCAGATAAATTTTTGCTATTATTTTTGCAAATGTAAATAACTTATATAAAACATGAGATTGATTATTAATTTTAGAATTTTTACCTGAATTTATATTTGCCTTATTTAATGCAGAAGAATTTACCTGTTAAGAATGCTTAGTAGAACTCTTTAGTAGGTGGTAGAAAGTAATTTTTTTCTATATTTTTATGTATTAGCACAATAATATGCAATTAATTTTTATTAGATAACTATATAATTATATATTTTTGATTTTAAGAGCCTTTACTATTATGTCTATTTTATAGATATATAAAGATAAAAATGACTAGTTTAAATTATTACATCAGATTTAATTTATTAAATTAAATATCTTACTCTATTGGATGGATTTTTGCTATTATTTTTACAAATAGCAATAAAAAAAACCATTAAATATGATATTTATTTTTTATGGTGAATTCAAACCTGATAATTTGTTATGTAATTTAGAAAGACAGGAATGATGCAGTTTAAATTGTATAATAGAACTCTTTATAAAGTAGTAGAAAAAGGAAATTTCTCAAAAAATAATTAAGAAATTACTTGAATTTATAGACGAAATTGTATTTTGTTTTAAATATCATGACGATTGAAGTTTTGGAATATAATTCGTATTGTGCATCATTTTTCATATACTGTTCAGATATAAATTTCTGTGCTAACAAATACATATAAATAGGCAATTTATTCTTAAACTTTTTTAATAATTAATTCTTAAGCATTATTATTAAGAAAATTGTAAACTACAAAAAAAGTATATTAAGAAAAAACAAAACATTCAAGTAAAATACATAAAATGATTTAAAAAACACTCAAGTGCATATTTAGAAAGAAGGGGGTCCCTGCTTAACTCCTTTTGATAAAACCTTATCAGTATAATTTCAGCAGCATGAAAACTGAAATGAAGCAAAATAAAACAGATAAAATAATTCGTGATACAAATTAATCAGTTATCTATGATATCTCTAAGCATCAGTCTGAATGCTGGAATTGCAATTCTCGCAACTTTTAGTCTAATCTTTTTATTTGTGGTTCTTGCTAGCATTTGCAAGACCCATCAGAGAGCATAACTTCAATGAATTATTTCAAGTTATTTGAAATGTAAATAATTATTTGTCACTTAAATGCTATTTTTTGCATATTTTATTTTGTGTTTTTCTCTGATATTAATTATTTGAGGTTTCTTGTTGGTTATGGCTTTTTTCAACTAATTCTTATTTTTATCAAACAGGAATTTATCATATGACATTGATCAGTAGGAATTAACACAACGCTACAAAGATTTGTAAAAAAGTTTTCACCCTGACAAATTTTATGGCTTAAGAAACCCTGTAGATTTAATTTTTTCTACTTTAAAATATGATCCATAAAGCACAAAGAATATTCTGAATAAATATTTAGTTAGATATTTTTTCTATTTAATTATTTAGTTTCTTTCTTAGTTTCTTCTTTGTGCATTTGGAATTTATACACAATTAATTTTAAATACCTTATCTTACATAATATTTTTAAATCTAGAAAATAATCAAATTTAGTGAAACATATAGCACTTACATCAACGAAGCTTATAGTACTCTCAGAGATGATTTAAAGAGAGCAGAATACTTGGTAAAATTATCTTTTTCAAATTATTACTTTTCCTATTGAAAATTTCACCAAAACAGCCTAATTAATTAATTATTCGTTTTTTAAAAAAAAGATTGACCTACTCACTCATGGCTAAAAAGCTGATTTTGAGAATAAAATCGATGAAAATAAACATTTTTTGAATGAAATTATGATGGAAAGAATGGAAATCGAAGAGTGCGAAACAGAAGAATAACTTTAAGAAATATAGGAAAGGTTAGTTTGTCAATAAAAGGAAATAAACTCCTAAATATACGATTCTTTAAAATAGCAAGACTATCAAAAAGCAACTGAATATTTAGTTAGAATGAGATACAACTAGTCCTCTTAATAATCAATTAAATCCAAATGTGAATAAATGATTCACTAAAAATGAACAAAGATACAACAAGTTCACATCAAAATAAATAATAATTTTTATCACCTTCAACTTAAAAAGCTCATATCAATTAATCTATGAATAAATGATTGAACAAAAAAATGGAAATGAATAAAATAATAAAATCAATTTCTAATAAGTTCTATTTAAATATGAAAATTATTAATCAATTAATTTAACAACAAAAAATAATAATAATTACTATTAAAAATAATGGAAAGTAATAAACTTTTCATACATCCATTATTAATACAAAATATTTCAAATAATAATGATAATAATAATATTAAATTAATAAGCATGCATCAATAACACACAAATCAATAATAAAATGAATCAAAAGATATTAATTACTATATAAAATATATTCTAAAACTAACTTTTTAAGTTATTTAATCTTAATTACTTTAACCAATTTTGATACTCCTTATTTAATAAGTCTTTCTTTCTTACTTTTTATTTTAGTTTGTATTTATAATAAGCATTTAAAGTGCAAAATCAAATATTTTCCTCCTTCTTTCAAAATTAATTTTGTTTTAAAATAAATGTTACATTCATAAATTACAATGGTACTTCAATAGTATCATTTGGAAATATCTTAACTTCAATTAGATTTTACAATAAAATTCAAGTAAACAAATTAAATAATAAAAAATTATGGATATTCTTAGTTTATAACCTTTAATTTACAAATATTAGTTAAATTAAAACCTTTCATAAACTAATGTTTATTTGTTTATTTTCATTCTAAACTAAATCATTTGTTTGCATTATATTAAAAAATTAAACAAATTATTTTTCATTCAAGTTTTCAAAGTCACTCATTTTTCAATATTAAAATTCAAAATCAAATAACTTAATAATTTATTTCATTCCTTAAATTTATTTTATTAATAAGAATGGACATAAAAAATTAAAAAAAAATGCCTTCACTCGGGATCGAACCGAGGACCGTAAGATCTTCAGTCTTACGCTCTCCCAGCTGAGCTATAAAGGCTTAACAAAATAAATAATTGAATTTGATTTGTTAGGTATAATTTGTTTTTTATATACTAGAAATATACAAAAATTAACTTTAAAATTAATTTCTAAAAAATTTTATTTTAGTTTCAAAATAAAAACAAAGTAATTTGCTAAAATAGCTCCTTTGCGAATTGAAAAAAAATTAATATAAATTTTTATTATATTTGGTCAGTTTTTTGGTAAATATAATTCTATTTTTTGTAAAATATCAAAATTTATCTTTAAAAATATTAAATGTATCAATGAATGAATATATTTATCAAAATTTAAAATTTTTGCATTAATAATTTGATTTAATTGATGTAAAGAGATATTTTTATGCAAATAAACAAACACACTTTGAAAATAAAGCTGGTTATTGCAAATTACTAAATACATACATATTAATTAAATTTTCTATTTACAAAGAAATAAATATTTACCTATTTGAATTACAATTAAATTTACAAAAACAATCTATTTATCAGATATTATTTACATCAAAAAAGTTTTTATACATTCATAGGTATGTAAAATAATTCTTAAATCTCATAGCAAAGACAAGGCTCTGAAAGAGAGTAACCTTAAAATAATCTTCCTAGCAATTTCCCTAGGTTTAGTGTCTAAATACCTTCCCCAAGCAAACAAAATTCAAGTTCAACTAAAGTACAAAAAAAGAATGAAACTTTCACAGGTAGACTATATTCATTGAATTTCAATTTAATTTTTTAGAATAGCAAAAAACAAATATAGATGAAGCAATTTTTCAGACAAAAAAATCAAAATCTTTATAAATAATTATAGGTTTTTTGAATAAAAAAATGGATAACACAACCAGTAAATAAGACGAAGATTGTGTCAGCATGACGTCAGGAAACCCTTATATGTAATTTGTTTGTTTGTTGATAAATCAAATAATAATATATAATCCAACTTGATGATAATTTAAAGGGAAGAAAGTTAGCTGAACGAGACTATTAATAAGGAACTACATAAAGAAAGAAATATTGTTTTGCAGTATGTGAATTAAAGTTTAAATGACAATACTAATTACATTTAGTAATTAGGAAAGGAAATCAAAGATCAGTAATATAGAAATAAAGAATTAACTGATAAGTAGTCTTTGATGATGAGAAATTAATTATCAGAGATTGAATAGAATTTCCGCTTGGAGTTAGAGCAGATGAACCAGAAATTCACTAAAATGATTCATGAGCAAAAGCATACTATTGAGAATTAGCTCTATGAGAAAGAGAATAGAATATATGATTATTGCAACGAAATAGAGTAAAGATTGGATGCTAAAATAACAAGTTTAAATTAAAGGCTTTAATTATAGCTAGATATGAAAAATAACTAGCTTAATGAAGGTTAAGCTCTAAAAAAATTAGACTCTGATATTTAGAACATCAATAATAAAATTTAACAAATCCAAAAGCTATAAAATTTAGATGATATGACAGGATTTAATTCTTAGTTAGCCACTTTTGCTTAAGAAATTTAGTAAATAAAATAACAGCTTAGAAAAAACAAAGAAGATGTAAATAATTTATAAATTTCAATTTATATTTGATAGATTTTTATCATAGAGGCAAATTTATTGAAATAGATAAAAATAAGCATCAAAAAAAGAGGAATTTATTTTAATTTTGAGATTAATTTCATTTTAAATAATATAGCTTGACTCTCGAATAGTTGAAATAAATTAGAACACAGTGCAGTTCCTCAAGAATAGCTTAAGTTAGAATTCTAACAACTTAATCAGTAACTAAAACTACAAAGATAAAATATTTGAAGGATAAGTAATTTCTTTCTTATTTTTTTACAAAGCCATAATTAATATGCTTTGATTACTCGTAAATGAAGTATTTGATATAACTTTAAGCCTAAACTTAAGAAAGTTTTTTTACTAAGTTGATCTTATTTTTAAAATAATCTTTTTAGAATAAAAATTTTTTGTTAGAATATAAATTTTTAGAGCTTTTCTCAAATGAATAGTTGAATAAGATTAATTAAAACTTTTAAAGTACTTAGCTTTAATAAAGTTAAACATATTAAAATTCATTATGTATAAAATTATTCAACTAGCTTATGTACTTCTAGTATAATACCAATAATATTTTATATTTTTGGAACAAAATTTTTTTGTTTTTACTTAAATTGGTTTTTTCAATGAAAAATGTTTTAATTTAAAAGATTGAAGAAATATAAAGATATATAAGTGGATTTTCTAAAGCTGTCTAAAATAGATTAAATATAACAAATTAAGATTTAAACTTGTATTTAGATAATGATGGAAGCGGTAGCTCTTAAAAGTAACCAGGTTAGAAAAACCCATTTAGTTTTGGAGGAGGAATGGGCCTGTAAAATGCTGAAAGAGTTAGCACTATGGGGACTATGCAAAGTGCTGAGTTTGAAATAAAAGAAAACAACAAAATATTCCTTAAAAAAGATCAAAATAGCTTTCCTTCAACTCCCAATCCCAATAATTAGCAAAAAAACACTTCTTACAAATAGTAGTAAGTTAATTATCAAAATATGAACAACACAGGAAGAATGTCTTACTCTCCTTCCAAGCATACTAACTAAAACAGTAATGACTACTATAATATATTTTAAGAAACTGCTCCAAGCTAACCTTATACACCATCTACCCATAACGATAGCAGTTTCTAATCATAGCAATAATAGCAGTAACAAGTTTAAAAGAAAAAAAAGAAAATATTTGGTGAAGACCCTCTTCCTTTGCCTCCTGCTGTCAATAATAATTACTTACAACAACCTCCAATAAGACAAAATAGAAATATTGATCCTTCTCCTACCAGAAACTAAATTTCTTCCAAGCCAGAACAAAAAGCTATTTTTGACAGCTAAGCACCTATATCTGAGCATGTCTTGACACAAAAAACGGTAACTTATTTAAAAATAAAAACTTTTATTTTCTCAAATATTTCTTCTTTATCATTATTCAAAATTTATATAAATTTATCTTTTTATTTAGGAATCAGATTAAGTTGAATTTGCAACAATGCCAAATAAAGAGAGCTTCTAAAGCTAATAAGGTTATTATTCTATTCCACAACCTATCTTAGATTCTAAATTGTCAGTAAAAGTAAATGAAAATGTTGAAGTATACAATGATAATAATCAAATGAGTGACAGTGATTCAGAAGAAGAGCAATCAAATATATCAAACTTCCGTTTGAAAGATACTATGGATTTCATATAAAGGGAAGTAATCTCCTAAACCTAAATTAACCAAGGAAATCAAATATCACCATTTTAATAATAATAATAATCTTAATTGCAACAAACATAGTAATCATAATAGTAGTATCAAAACTAACAACCATAATAGTAAATATAAAATATAATATAACAAGATAAGGTTTTGAAACATCAGTAATAATAAAATTAAAATCCTGAGAGCACAATTAACAATTAGATAAATCAATAATAATAATATAACATAAGTATTTAAAATCCAGTAATTAATACTACTAATCACAAAAGACTTAATACAATTTAGGAGTCTGATTAAGAATACTCAAGCAAAAAAGAAGAATAAAAAGTAATTATGAGAGACGAATTTACTTAGCCAATTAATAACAACTACATGATAAATAAAACTGAGCCCTAATAATTAAGCCTGAACAAACAAACCAAATAAAGTAGCTATGAAGATTATGAGAGTTTTAAAATTAATATGCCTAAATAAGATCAAAGATACGATAATGATACTCCTTCCAAAAGTAAAGCAACACCAAAGCATAAATTAACAAATGAAGGATTCAATTTTATGGTACAGAGTAAAGGTAAATCAAGCTTTTCATAGTAAATGTAAGGTCAATCTAACTTATAAGGTCTCATTGAAAATGACAACGAGGAAAACTTTAAACCAAGATGTAATAAAAATCATTAACTTATTTATTTCTAGCATAAATTATATTTTTTTTAATATTTGTATTAACTAAACTAAATTTTTAATTATTATTTAATAAAAGGGGGATTCGATTCTTAAATCTCAAGAAGTGAGGCAGGAGAAGAGGTTGAATATTAGCTAGATGATGATGGTTATTTATTAGATGTAAATGGAAAATTTGTTTTAGATGACAACGGATAAAAGGTCTAGTTAACTCAAGACAACATTAATTTTTTGGCCTAAAATTAAATGTTGTATGATGTATGACTAAATTCACTAATTAAATTTAATTATTTTATTTATTACTGATTTTATATTTAAAATAATTGTTTCTATTTCACATTCATAAAAATTTAATGTTATAATAATAAAATACTAAATAAAAACCTTTCATTTAAAAATTTATGAATAATTTATCTAAAAAATATCAATTTTCTCACATTTATTCTACAAAAAAAAATATATTTTGCCTATTTCATTTTTCATATTAAAATAAAAAAAATATTTCAGAAATTTATTGAGTGAGTAAGATAAATCCATTTATTTGCTCATTTATTTATTTTTATAATTATTTATGATTACAAAGTATTTGTTTGAAAATTAATTGAGTTGATTTAAATAAATAATAATTTAGTAATACCATTTTAAAAAAGGCAACAAAAATATATTGATTACGTGAGTATGTATAAAATGCTTTTATTTTGTTTTTAAATATTAGAATAGGTAATGCTGAGTAATTATGTATATAGGTAAGCATCTAGATAGATAGATAGTATTCAATTAATAACCTATTTTACAATTGTTAGTATCAATAAATCACAACAAATAATCTTTTAATCACTTATTTATTAAATTACAAATACTTCAAAGAAACTTTTGAGCAGGTTAATTAATTTATTTATTTGTTACTTATTATCACCATAATCAATAATTAAAGCTTAAAAATCTTAATTTCAGTTTAAAGAAGTTTTTGACTATAATCGAATTGTAAAGCATACCATCCATAAATATTAATTTATTAACAGACTATAGAAAAACTTAAGTAATTGGTTGAGTTAAAATAGATAAATTGATAGATATTAGATTTTTATTGTATGTATGATTTCTCACATAGTATCAAGTTAGTGACCGAGCATAACCTTATGTGCTTGTGCCCAGTTACCTTGAGAGTGCATCCAAAGGAAATCGGAAGAGTTCTTTGCCACATTATCAGCAAGCCAGAAATCATTTTGGAGGTAATAGTGACACATAACTCTGAAGTCATCAAGAAGTAAACCTCTCATTTCGTGGGAATAGCCAAGAGGGAAGTCAATAGATTCAGGGCCGAAGACGTGCTTGTGGAAATTTTTAACACTGGAGGCGCAAAGAACAAAACCATTTTTTAATTTGTGACCATCGAAATTCAAGAAAGCTCTGGGGACTGTCAAGTGGTAAGGAGGGACAGTAGATCTTAATTATGTATCAGTGGCATATCTGAAAGAGGGATAGATAGAGCGTTTGTACATGAAATTATAGCCATCAATTACTTTTAAAACACAGAATTTTTCTTAGTTACGGATTTGTTCGAGAACTTCATACAAAGCATTGGTTGCAAAGAATTCGTTTTCGAGACCGTAATCGATTATATCAAGGACTGTGAGGGGATTAGTTAACTTTTCTTTTAGTCTAACTCTGAAGTCTTTGTTTGTTTCACCATCAATAATATTTTCTTCTTCAGTCAAGAACTTTTTGTGTTCTTCGAAGTTAACCTTTCTGTCTTTGTAGTAGAGGTCAGGGACAGCATCGCATTCCTTATCATGTTAACCAGACAAATTGTAGAAACCATAAATTTCCATATTAACAGGAATCTACTTTAATAATTCGCTGTTAGCGTGCTTGAAAGATTTCATCCAATCTTAAGCTAATTCGTTTTAAATATAGAGACCTGTTCTAGGATGTCTGACGAACTTCCATTCCTTTTGAGTCCAATTAAAAGCACTTGGAACATTAAGTACGATCCATTTCTTATAATGAGCCCACATTGTGACGTAGAGTAAAGTACCACTCTTGCCTTTTTTAATAGATAAATAATATTTTTATATCAAAAATAAGGAAGTAGAATTATTGTTGTTTTTGGTAATTACCAGAACCGCTATCACCGTATAGGAGAGCACCAGAGTTGAATCCAATAAACTTTCTCAAAGAGAACTTTTTAATGTTTCTGGGAATCCATCTAGGTTCTTTACAGTACTTAATTAAATCAATTTCGTGCTCAGTGCAGTCCTTGATGCTAATTTAGAATTTCTCTTTGAGTTGCATAAAAAATAAAATTAAAAGTTGATTTTTTGCTTGAAACAAATTTTACAAATATCTTCAAGGAATTATTTATATTGTTAGGGGTTGGAGAATTCAGGATGAGCTCTTTCATTAATTTATTTGAAGATCTATTCGAAAAGTTAGTTGAAGACCTTCTTTCCAGTGAATTAGGTATTTTCAATTTATTCTTATTACTTTAAAAAGAGAGGAAGAAGGGCATTAGGATTTTCGCCCAATTCTCTCAAGATAACATTAATAGTTAAATCAAATAAACTAGGTAAGCAGAAAAGTCTTTCGAAAAGAGTGTTATTTCTATATGCTTCCAATTCTTCAATAGCAGCTTTGGCTGTAGTAAGTTTAAAATAATTTAAAATGTATTTTAATCAATTATTCATTCGTTAATATTGTAAGTAGGTACCTAAATCGTGGAAAAGACAAGGATAAATATCTTCATCTTCAATAATCTTTTCTTTAATTTTTTCAACAGGATATCTCTTGAATAAGTTAATATAATTTAAAGGAGTTTCTTTATTGTCTTAAATGTGTTGCAAGTGGTTAACAATCTTAGCTCCCTAATTTTTTCATTTATTTTTAAAATAATTATTTTATAAAACATAATGAATTTCATTCAAGTTAATTTTAAAAATTTCTAGATATTCAAAATCTCAATGTTTGTTTTAGCAAGTAGATAGATAAATTTAAGGCTTTGTTTGAATATATATTTTAAATGATTTGAAATAACTCTCGAAGATTTATCTTTAGTGAATATTTAAAAATTTCAATTGCTATCCTATGCTGTTTATTTATATGTGTGATAGAATTTATTTTAAAGATTTTGATTTTATTAATCCAAAAAGATATTTTAAGATTCTTCAAATTTAACTAAATAACTAATTTTTTTAATAGTGAATTTTGAACTGATTTTGAAACCAGCTGGATAAATTTGCATTTAACTGAATTGTTTATTGTTTAATTTATGCTTTATCACTTATTTTAATTCAAAAGCGCTTATGAGCATTATAGACTATTCACTATTTCTACTGCTGCCTATCTAGAAAAAATAATATTTGTTATTTTTACTTCTTCTGAAATCATAACACCGAACTTTCTAGTACGATAGAACTCAACTTCGAAGTATTCGCCGAACATTTAATTGTTGAGGAAGTATTTTTGAATATCAGTTGCAGGGAACATTGTGTATTTACCAACATCTTCGGAATCATGATCACCAATAGGAACGAATGAGTAAACATTCAATTCAGGCAAATCATGATGTCTCATGGAATCTTCCTATTTCTTGTAATCATCAAGTTTGGAGAATTGATTGGCTAAATCTTTTATGCGACGACGAGTATAAGCACGGATTAAATCTTATTTAAGTTCTTCGCTCTTAATTTCTTGGAATTGCTTCTATAACATACTGATTTCAATAGATTATTCCATTTGAGGGAGAATTTGCTTAGTGTAAGTTCTGAATTATTCAAGAGGAGGCATTCTTTTATGTATTGAAGAATCATCTTTTAATCTTCTGTTGGGAATAGTGGTTTTCTTTGCCAAAACTCTGAATTTTTCTTCCTTTGTGGCTCCCAAATTCTTGCCAACTCTTTTAATTGTTTCTATGAATCCGATCTTCATTTCTAATTTAAATTTTGCTTTTCTATTATAAATTCTGTGTCTCTCCTATTTGTTATCTTTTAATACTCAAGCAAAGAGGATATTGATAATAAATGTTTGTATGTAAAGATTCTATTTAATATACACTATCTTTTTAAAAGATCATTGATTTCTTCTTTTCTCTCTTCTCCTTATTTGATTTAGTTTAATTTCTCTTTCGATCTACATTTAATCTTAATTATCAAGCCAAGCTCTTTCAAAGTCACGCATGCAATCTTTAACAAAATACATACAATCATGCATTCATTTATGTATACTTACTTACCTTTGCAATAAATATAATTTCAATTAAATAATCAATACTCTCATTCATTTCTTATCAAATTGATATTTATCTTCATGTCAAAATTCATTTTAATTCATTAATTTTAAGAAACCACTTCTTAAAATTTTTATTTGTATTTACAGATAAATTAGTATTAAAAAATTCTAAAGTCTTCCATTTAATTATATTTTTATTTAAGGTAAAAATTAAAGAGTTAACTTTTAACTTTTTAAGTATTATTGCTAATAAAAAATGCATACATAATTTTATTTATAAATTTCTTTCAAATTTCTAATTTAATTTTAATATTTTTAAAACCATCTAAAATGTTTAAAATAATTGATTAAAGATTTAAATTTACTTTACTCTACCTTATTTTACTAAAATATTTTAGAAAATAAAAATCTTTTATAAAAATTATTTTATTGAGTAAAATGCTAATAAATCAATATAAGTATGGACCTATCATTAAATATTTTTTTAATTTTCTAACAAAATTTTATAAAATCAATTGTTTTAAATAAGCTATGTCTTTATTGTTATTATCATCATTAAGAATCAATCACTATTATTCATTATTAATACTCTAATTTATAATTTTTTTTTTTGAATTTTTACCTTTGTTATTAAATTTATTTATCTAAACTGAAGTTAAATTTTGTAAATCTAATAATTTCCTAAATCAGATAAAAAATTGTTCTTTTTAACTTAAGAATTGTATTAATTTCTAATAATCAAAATAGAAATCAATTTATTATTATTATATATGAAATGTTAAAATTTTATATATTTTAGATTTTAAATATTAAAATGCTTTTGAGGTTGGAGTGAATTTGAACTAAAATTTTGGAAATTTTAAAGGTTAAAATACATATTTAATAAAAAGCTATAATACAAATTTAAGATATAAAAACAGTCGTTAGATTAGAATAGGTAAGATAGACAGGTAAGTAGGTAAGCAACCATCAAAGTGTCAAAAATTTTTTTGTTATTATTATAAGCAGAATTTAAAACTCTTTGTATTTTTATGATTATATGTTATTTTATTTATTTTTTGTATATTTTATTATTTTATATTTTATATTTTATAAATTAATTAATTAGTTTATTTATTTATTTATTATTTTTTAAATAATAAAATAATTAGGTTTATTATGGTTTTATTAATTAGTTGAAAGTTAATTTATTATATATTATTAATTATTATTTTTTATTATTTTAGTATTTTAGGTGTTATTAAGACTAATTTAACAATATTAAGATATTAGCAATTTTATTTAGTTATTGTAATTAATTATTTTTTGTTTATTTTATTGTAAAGGAAAATTATTATTGTTTTTTTCTTCTTTAGTTGGCTAATAAATGCTGTGAAGTTTATGCCAACCAAAGTTAGCTTATCAAATTGAGGCTATGATTTTATTTATTGACATTAAACGAAAATCATATTTATACATACCCACCACAAATCGAATATGTATTAGGTGAGTCTAATTATTATTTATACCTGCTCAGTTCAGACTCATCAGATTTATAGAATATTTTTAATAAGATTTAATTATTATTATTATTATTATTATAAGTTAAAGGTATTTTTGAATTGAATAAATTTATCTATTTTGTTATTATTTAAGCCATTATTTGTTTAATATTATAATTTTTATTTTAGTTATTATTATTGGTATTATTATTCAAAAGAGCATTTTTAAATTCATTTTTTATTTATTTACAAATTTTATTTTTGTCTTTGAAAGTATAACCAAATAAGATGGTATTTTATATATCAATATTTTATTGTTATATCTAATAATATGATGGTTATTTATTTTTTTAAGTTAGTAAGTAGATCTTTATAGTTATATAAGAATTTAAAATAATCTCAAGCATTTAGAGAATTGAAATACTCTTAAAAAGCTTGGAATTCTTCCTCTTTAATGTTAATATCCCAGTTAAGAGTAGACAAAAATTCTAATTCCATTTCTTATAAATCTTTAACAGGTATATTGACTCCTCTAGAGTAAGAGTAGAGAGATAATACATAATCACTATATTGTTTTTCTATAAGCATTATAGCGCAAGCAATCAACCTATATTAAATAAGATATTATTTAGCAAAGATGTAGATTATTTTAGATTAAATAATGTTAATTATTATATAAATACGTGCTTTCAAAATAGTAAAAAAAATTATTAGTAGGATTTATAGTTATAGATATTAACTATTATTTTTTTAGTGTAATTAATAGCTTTTTTTTATTTACTGCATTTAACACTTTTTAGTAAATATGTTAATGAATTCTTAAAAATGAGCAGATTTATGATTTAATGTTTCAACTTGTAACTTAAAGGGTCTTAGAAATTAATGAGAAAAGTTACAAATAATCTATAGCAGTAATAAAAATGCGAACATATCGCTTGGTTATTTAATGTGGGGGACTGTTTGAATTAGTATTAATTTGTAAAATCTGATTTACTTAGCTTAATATTTTGAAAATTTATATTAAGAATATTTAAAATTAAGCGAAGTATCAATCCTTAAAGATAGTTAATAATATATCTGTTTATAATTTTTAAGACTAGTTCAGCACAGCAATCAAATCAGAGGAAGAAAAATTAAAAAGTAAAGCAACTTTTCCTAGTGATAGAAGAAATATTTAAAAATAGTTTTCATGCTTAAATAATCAAAAAATCTATTTGATTGAATTTATATGTTGAAAATTGAATTAACTTTAAAGGGGCATGTCAAACACTGTAAACTAACTTATAGAAATTATTATGTTGCAATAATCATATTATTATTTTTAATTAATGACATATCAAAAAAATGTGACTCACTTTTTCAGTAGAGCGAAATGAATTTTTTACAACTTTTTTTTAATAGTGAGTGAATTAGGAATCTATATGAAAGCATGAATTATTTGTTAATTTGATAATATCGTGGGTAAAAATTATACCAAATGAGTAAATAAATAAGTCAGAAATGAATTTGCTGGCCAAAAAATTTGTATCTAAATGCAATAAGTTAGTTATTTATTTATGTGCTTGTTTTTTTATTTTAGATGAGTTAGTTAGTAAGTTAGCTACTTAGTGGGCTGTATAGATTCTTCTTATGAAATTTGCATGAATATATATATGTATGCTTGTTGTATGAATGTGTATTAAAGAAACTTTGCTGAAAAATAAATAAGTAAATAAAATTTTGATTATTCTTTTAGTTGTAAAATTACAGACTTCTTTAGCATAAAATACCTTCTAAAAGAAGAATTTTAGTATGAATTAACTATATGCTTGTTTTTGTATAACTGATATTTGGTTTATCTTGCATTAAAAATAAAAATAAATGAATAAAAAGTACCTTTGACAGTTGCTTTCACTAAGTTAAGATGAAGAAAGACTCAAATATTTTAAAATAAGCAAAAATGCTGCAAGGAAATACTCGTCTGCACATTTCAAATTGCTTTATATTTTGTATAGAAATTCTTTAATAGAGACTAAATTATTCTATGTGTATATATCTTAGGTTAATTTTAATTTTTGCAAATCTTCTTCCAAGTCAAATGTAATATTCTTGTGCTTCTTGAAATTATAATGAGGAATAGCAGAGAAATTCTCTTAAATCTTCTCAAGGATTGCGGAGATCTTACATATTGTGAGGTTCTTCACTTTTGGTCTCTATATTATTTTAAGATAGAATAATTAAATATTTAAAAAGTGAATGTAATTATGATCATTAGCTGCAGCAAATAATTTGAGATGCAACATAGAATCAAGAACATAAAATAAATAAATGGAAGCAAAGAATTACTTTTCTTTAAAATTAAGAACTGAAGGAAATAGTAGGGGCTGAAGAAGTGGATAACTTTTTTTTAACATAAAGTATGAGAAACCAATTAATGAATGAATGAATGAAAAATATATGTAGAATAATCAAAGTATCAATGTATGTATAAATTTTTGTTTAATTGATTGATTGACTGATTGATAGATTGATATTAGGAATAATAAATTTGAAATAAATTAATACATAGGTTTTCATTTGCAGATTAATAATTATGCAGTTGAAAGAAGAAGAAGAAAAATATTTATCTTTATTTTGCTTTACTTTATTAATTAAAAGAATTCAATTCAATGTAAAATATTTAGGTTCTTTTATCTTTTTTAACTATGTTTTTGTTTTTTTGTTTGTTTTCTTTTTTTTAATAAATTTTGATTTATTTTTTTTATTTCCCTATTTTTAAATTATTGGTTTTTTCAATCTTTTCTCTAGCCTTTTCTCAGCTATTTTTAACATTATCTAGTACTTCTAATTTATAATCTATATTTATGTGCATTTATATATAAATACATATATACATAACATATCTTCAAAAATTATCTATACTAACCAATGTGCAAACTTATTTACCTTAATTTTTGTATACAATCTAAATAGATATCAACCAAATAATTAATTCATCAATCTATTTTACAAAATTATCATAGTTTTAAATTAACATAATGCCACTTAATCGAACGTTTTCTCTGATTTTTATTAATCACATATTTATTTTTTCATATTATAAATTAGTATTTATTCTCACATTTCAAGTAAAAGTACAGTTTCTTTTTGATATTTATAATAATATTATCTATTTTATAAAACTAATTTTCCTCATCCCCTTTATTTCGCTATCGTCTTTACTAACTGATCTAATACTTAAGTTAAGCAATAAAGATTATTTTATAAATTAATTAATTCTAATATTTTGTCAGATGTTCGGTAAATTGATTTAAAAACATACGATATATATTATGGACAACTATTGTAATGCTTTTTATTTTAACAATCAGTTTTTACATAAAATTAAATTAGGCTAAATAAATTTAATTATATTGCTTGTTAATTTTATACCTGAATCTATAAAAATATTTGAATCGCCTTTAAGAAATTATTATTATTATGCAATTAAGTTGCGATTAAACAAAAGTGTATACATCAATCAATAAACCAGAGTTTGGTTTCTTTCGGTTTAATTCAACTAATATATTATTATAAAAAATTCTTTCCTAAATCAAAGTGAAATAAAATCTAAAGTAAATCAGATTAAAGTTTCTAATTAAACACTTGTCAGAGTTAAGTTTTAATTGTAAAATAGATTGTTTTTCATCATTCGAAAAATGCTTCTAGTTTCTTTTTTTTAATCCACTTCAATACATACTTTAATTTTATTATAGAATTTAAAATTATTTGTATTTTTTAATATTTTGTTTTTTAAATATAAAACATTTCTTTATTTAAAATAATTTGATTAATATATAAGAAACATTATTTATTATTTTTAATTTTGTTATATTGGCATAAGGTAATGATAAATAATATATACTGTAAGCCTACTATAATGATCTATTTTATTGATTTTTCATTTTTTTGACAAATTTAGTTAATGGAATATTTTTATTGAAAAATAAATAAGTTTAAGAGATAACTTGAAAAATGAGAAAATATGGTAACAAATTTATTTTTTTATTCCAATTATTAGTTTATTGCTAATTAATTAAATTTCCATCTTTTTTTAAAACAATTTTAATATTAATTAATCAATTAAAATATTTGCATCTAGTTGAAAATAATAATATTTGAGATAAATTTACATAAATATTTTTTATTTAAATATTATTTAAATGTAAAAAAGAATAAATAGAAAATCAGAAATATTCTTCATTAATATTTATTATTTAAATTTTTTTAAAAATGTAATCATTCTAGAATAGAAATTTAGATGCCATTAATATTATTAATTAGTTTTACAAATAAATTTTAAATAAAATTAAACTCTAAATAAAAATATGTGCATTTTAAATCTATAAATAATTTTGATATTTAGTTTTTTTTTTGATATCTTGTAAAATAAAAATAAAATATAAAAGTTGATAGCTAGAAATAAGTATTAAATCGTATTAAAAAACTATAAATAAATCATCATCCAAATAAAAATTAGTTTATACTTTGTAATTTCAAGTTTATCACTTGCTATTTATAATCACTAAATAGCTGGTCTATCTCTTTTTACCTTAAATCTCCTTGCAATTTGTTAATAATTTAAAACTAGCTTTTTAAATCTTCTAAGTGCTTAATTCTTAGCTAAAATCCAATTTTTCTTATCATTTTTTCATTTTACACCATCGACTCAACTATTTCCAAAGAGGAGATATCATTTGGTCTATTAAGAAGATTTCCAAACTTATTTATAGAAGCTTAGAGATTTAATATTTCATCAAATATTTGCTTCTTTGTTATCAGAAATTCTTTCATAAGTCCTAGTAGAATTTAATCGCTTTGAAGAGTATCTGATTCAGTTTAGCAATAAATTTTTCTAAGATCATCAACAGTAATTACTTTAGTAACTAAGCTATGTTCGATTTTGTATTATTTATTTTAATGTTATTCCCAGGCACACCTTTAAGGACAGACTGAGCAGAATTCTTCTTGCATAGCTATGCAATCAGATTTTTCGTTTGTGTATGTACAATTTTCATGACAAGTTAAGTTACAAGACATACAAACAGTGTTATTATACTGAGTCTCAACTCTATTTACAGTTTCTTATGTTATTGTTATATGATAGTTCTTGTTCATATTAATCTAGTCTTTGTTTTTGAGAATAAACTCCATTTGCCTCATTTGCGACTCTAACTTATTTAGATTGTTCTCTATCCTTGGCCTAACTATATTCACTTAGTGTTCTATTTTTCTCTTTTGCAGTTCTTCATAGGTTAATTCTTTTATCTTTTTAGAGGGGTAAAGAACCTTTTCTAAGAGCTGACTTCTTTATTATTATTTTTCACATTACTACTATAGCTTGTCTTAGTTGCTTAAATTATTTTATAAATTCAATTTTTTAGAGTTCATGCTGAGAGGGCTGTTTTACTAATTTGAATTACCAGGTGTCAAAATAACATATTTAAAATAGTCTTTATCATTTATAAATTTTTTTTAAAGAGAATCAAATTGAGATTTGTATTCTTCTTCTTCATAGTATTCTTTATTAGCATATAAATTAGAAAAAAGTTGCTTTTTAGCATCGCTATCATCCATTTTTTTATTTTTTTCTATTTCTATCTCAAGATTTCTAGCATACATTTTCTACTCTAAAAGCTACTTTTTAAGATCCTCAATTTCTTAGTTTTTCATTTCTAGCTATACAAGCGCGTCTTTAGAAAATTGATATAACTTTTAATGATAAGGCTTCAAGTAAATAGTGTTAGAGACTTGATCTAAAATATCAATCACTTTAAAATTACTTTCATAGTTTTGTTCAATCTAAATACCATCTTTATCTATAAATAGATAGTCACCTTAGTCTAATTATTACCTTAAATTATCAAGATTTTAATTAATATCAACATATACTTAAGATAAATATCCTTCACAGTCTACGTTTATTAAAACACTCATGTATGTTGTATGTTGTTCCTGATTATTGAGAGTTTTAGATTAGAAATTATATTTTTTTCTCCCTCTATATATGATGGTGATTTTATTCTTGCAATATCTTTTGAAAATATATTTATTATTAGACCCTAATAGTGAAAATTTCATTGCCCATTAAAAACTAACATCAGGGTAACTAATTAAATATCGGATAGTTCCTTACAAGATTTAATTTTGATTAAAATAATGTTTTATCAGAATTAAAAAGAACATTTTAAACTCGTCACAATAATTTGATGAAATATTATATTTTTCTGATTTAATTTTCAAATTTCAAAGAAAAAAAATTATTATTTCACCAGTTGAAAGTTGAAGAATCTAAAGAAGAAATAATTTATTTAACTTATAAATACAATTTAATCAAAAAATTAATCTCAAATAGGGATTGGACTATTTTATTTTAAATAAGTATATCCATAAATGACAAACGCAATTTCTAAAATCTTTGAATTTTATGTAATTTCTTTATTTTTCTATTTTTTTTTCATTTAAAATTTTATTTTTTAAAATTGATTTCATTTAAACATGCTTTTATTTAGTCTATTCTAAATTAATGTTCTTTAGAATTCAATTTACACTTTTTTAAATAGGGATATGATGCAATCAAATTAAGAAGTAATTATTTTTATAAAAAAACTTAATCATACAATTTAAAAGTAAATAAAAGCTATTATTTGCCTTAAAGAAAATAAAGAATATTTTTATTAATTCTTTATTGCCTTTCTAACTGATTTCATGTATTTTTTTTTAATACAAATAGAAATAACATATCATTCTAAAATAGAATTATTATTATAAGTATAAATTTTAAAAATAAATTATTGATGTTTTTATATTTAATTGCAAAGATTAAAAAATGTTAAACAGAAAATCTTTTTTTGGATTAATTTAGCAATTAAATTCTCTACTGTAAAAAGTTAATATTCTAATAATACGATCAAGAATTCTTTAATAGAGGAGAACTTCTTAGTTTCAATTTTAAACCTTAACCAAAATCTTCGAAATAGTATTATTTATAATATCAGACTAAGCTTGATTTAAAATCTAATGTATATTATTGTTAATAATCTAATTATTATTTTTTAGTTAGCTTTTTCTAAATAATATTGAACTATATCTATTATGGTGATTAATTATTTATTTTAACTAATTCAGTAAATATTTAAAGCTGATATAACATAATTATTATTAGGATTAAATATGATAAATATAAAATTAAAAGTTTGATATAATCATTTCATAATTAGAATAAATAAACAGTTTTTAAAATCTTTTTTCTTTCTGATAGTTAAAAAATGAATAATAATTTAAACAAATGATAATCTTAATCTTTAAATATTTAAGTAATTTAAAAAAAAAGATTCCATAAAATAAGTTTTGGATTTCTTAGCTTTATATGCCTTTTGCCTTATAAAAGAGATAAATAACACGATATTTTGATGAAAAAATAAGAATTAAAATAGAAATTAAATACTTTGTAATGCTTAGTGTTTATATTCTGTTAATCAAAATAGATTTTAGATGTTTAATATTAGAAAATTTTAAAGATAATGATTTAGTTAGTAATTGATGTAAATGATCTTAATTAAGTTATACTAGATAAAATATTATCAATTAATTGAATTTTGGAATATATTTAAAAATAAAAAAGTAGTCATTTAACAAATTGATTTATTACAAAATAACCTTAATTGATACAAGATTAATTATTTTAATATAAAAGATTTATAATAAAATATTAGATTTATTTTTTTTAAATTTATCAAATTATAAAATTAATTTATAAAACGAACTTTTAATATATATCGTATAATGATTAATTTTTTATAAAAGACGATTACAAAAAAATATTGACTATTTTAATATTTGTATTGCGAAATAGAAAAAATATATTAGTAATTCTTTAATTTGCTTAAATTAATAAAGATAGTATATGAGGATAAATAAAATCTAAGAATTCCTAGATAGCCTATTTAAAATTGCAGAACTATTGATTTTCACTATTTATTTACTCTTTTCAAAAAATATGAATGCTTAAGCAAATATCATTTTGTTAAGTCCTATTTATAATTAAAAATTAATATATAACTATTAGCTAGGAACTGAAAATGGTAATATAAAATCAAATTTTAAATTATTAACTATTACAAAGTTTATAATTTGTTCTATTTCTAATATTTAATAAATAACAAAGTTCATCTTATACAGTAATTCAAAGCAAGTATAACTATTAAAAAGGCATTGAAAATGGTAATAGGAATAATTCGAACTAGAGACTAAATTTAAAAATAGAATTCATTTTCTTTAAATATTCAAATTTAAAAAAAGAACTAATTAGGATTATTTATTTAACTTACAAAAATATAATAATAACAGATTTTATCAAATTATGTTAAAATAGAAATTAATTTATATAATTAATTAATTATTTAGATATAGATTACTAGATTTATATTTTGGTAGTACTTTAATTTAAATTATGTAAAAGATTAATTAGTCTATATTTTAGAACAGTATCATAATTTATTTTTTAGTTTTAACTTTTATTTTAAACTATATTAAATGTATTCAGCAAATATGTTTGAAATTAAAATGGTGGGCGATCAATTTAATAAATAATATTTTTAATTTATCCAAATTTTTCTAAAATCACTATTTAAAAATTAAAAGAACCAAACCATTCAATTTAGATAAAGATAATTTATTTTAAATGGCAAACCTTAAAACTTATCTCTGTCTGATAAGAAAACTTTGCTATGTTAATTTAGTTGCAGGCCTAGTTGGAATTATCAGTGGAATCATTTTTATAAGAATTAATCCAAATTTTTATAACTTAGGATCAAATTAAGAATTTTATAAAGCGTCTTTTATTTTACTTATTTAAGTTGGAGTTTTTTTTGTTATTTTGGGCTTTTTAGGTATCTGTGCTTATAGGAGAAAGCAAAATTGCACTATGAATATATATAATATAGGTGTAATTTTCTAATTGATATTTATAGGATGTACTTTAATTTTAATGATTTGTGCCAAAATTGAAATATCTCATTTTAAAGAGGATCGAGACTGCTCAAAAGAAGATCTAATTTAAGATTTAAAAAATACTTATGATGCAGGTAAAAGCTTATTATGCAGTTATAGATGTCCTTGTGATGCTGATTTATTCTCCTTTCCTCCTTACATATATCAAAGATTTCATGTTTCAAGATATGGAGCTGATAGATTAGATGAATGTGATAGTTATGCTTATAAAATAGATATTTATTTTAAATCAGATTACTATAGTTATTACAACTACCTTCGAAATATGGTTAGACTTTTAAAAACAGCTGAGGAGTCATTCGATTGTAGTGGTTTCTGCAGTAAAAACAGTTATTATGTTTTTAGAAATATCAACGACAGAACTCCTTATTTTAAAAAGGATTGCAAAGATGAGTTATTAAATTTCATCTCTATGAATTATCTCATAGGTATTGTTATAACAAGTGTATTAGCTGCCTACATGCTTATAATAACTTATTTGTCTGTAAGTACTATGTTCAGCAGTGAGAAAAAAGAAAACGGAGGATTTTACTATGAATAAAATAAAATCTAATTACCTAATAATTAATTGAATCATGTTTAAAATATTTATGAGATTCAACAAGGTACCAACTAAAATAATTTAAGAAATATGAATAGTAATCATTTTAATGCAAATTAACCAACTAAAATTAATAAAATTGTTTACTGCATAAATTAGCCATATCCTAATAATTATTAAAATTAGCAAAATGTTAATTATTTTCCTGGAATTGCTCCACCTTAAAATATTGAAGAACTTCCTGTAATTTAAGATATTTAATTGGTTAATTAATAACAAATCTACCCCTAGCTTTAGTAAAATGACCAAGAATACATTAACGGCGTGCCAACTCCTTACTAAGAAAATTCTAAATATGCAAAGCATTGATACATGATTTGCGATCTTTAATTTAAGTTTTTTATTTTAAAGTTAAACTGCTTGTTAATAAATAATAACTTTTTGTAATTTTCATTCTCAAAATTATTGAAACTTTTAATTTCCTTTTATTTTTTGAATATTTTATCATAATTTACTTAATAAATTATATTTTTACAATTTCAAATACATTTTAAAACCTAAAATTTAATCAGTGCTGTTATATGATCAGGATTTTTTGTTCATGAAAAATTTAATTTTTTAAAAAAATAAAAAAACTTGGACTTTTTTGTTTGTAACTTTACTATTCTACAGCAAATAAATATGTAAGTTTATTCAAAAAAACATCAAATTAAAAAAATAAATAACATAATATAGATTTATTTTATAATTATAATAAAAGGAAGTTATTATTTATAAAAAGTTTAAATACATTTATATGTTCTTTATATGTTTCATGAGGTAAAGGGAGTTTTAATAGCAAATAAGTGATTATTAAAAACTTGGTAAGAATTGGTTTTTAATTTAGCAAAAAAATGCATTTGTATCATTCTAATCTAATGAACACATTGATAATTTCTTATATAAATTAAATTAAACTGATAAATTTTAGGATTTATTAATTAATTTATTTTTTTTTCATTTTTATTTGAAATAGATTCTAAAATTTAACCAGAAAATATAGGTATTTTGAATTTTTTACATTTTTAAGTATTGATATTGTAATAAATAATAAAAATTATATTTCAATTGGCATTTCCATCGATTTAACTATAAAAATTAAACCTGCAAATTCAAAGATGATTGAAAAATTAATATAAGTAAAACTTTTTATAATTATTTCAAAATAAATAATTACTCAAGCTTAAAACAAATCATTTAAAAAAGTAATTTTTGAATTTAAGATAATTAAAAAAAATAACATTAAGTTTAATTTTGCGAATATGGTAAGCTTTTAGACTAATCTTCGTTGGGGATAGAGATTTTGTTATATAAATTTAGCTTTTGGAATAGCTGAAACGATTGTAGGAGTTATTCTTTTTTTAGTTAATTCTTAATTCAAAAACTTTGGAGAATTTTATAATGACTGCGAAGGATCTTTTACTCTAGTTATTATAGCTGGAATATTTTTTATAATGTTAGGAGTCCTAGGTATATATGCATAAAGGGTTTAGAGCAACATAGCTATGTCTATATATAATATAGGTGTTACCCTATAAATGCTTTTTATTGGAGGTTCTTTAATTGTTATAATCATTGTATGGGTATAAATATAACGATTTCAGGATGATACTGACTGTACTAAAGAAGACTTAATGATAGATTTAAATACAACATATAAAGCTGGGCTAAATCTTTTATGTAGCTTTAAATGCCCTTGTGATGCCAATTAATCAAATTTTCAGCCAGAAGTATATTAAACTTTCTCAATTTCTAAAAAGGGAGCTAAGAAAGTAGACGAATGCTAAGATTATGTAAAAAAAATAAATACTAAGTTTTTTTTTGGTTATGAGAGTATGTAGGTCTAGAATTATGTTAGTCTTCTTAAAACATCTGAAGAATAATTTAATTGCAGCGGCTTCTGTAGCACAAATAGTTATTACGTTTTTAGAGATATAAATGATGGAACTCCTATCAATGGAAAGGACTGTAAAGCTGAATTCTTAAATTTTATATCAAAAAGTATAGTGACTACTGCTATTGTAATATCTATTGTAGCTGTCTACATGCTTATAGTAACTTATTTTTCTTTAAGCATGATTTTCAGTCAAGAAAAAAGAAAAAATTGTTACTACAATAAATAAGACAAAATATAGACCCTCAATATAAATTAACTAAACTAAACTTAAAAAATATGAATAATTAAAACAATTAAAATAATTTTAGTAATATAACTTAAAATAAAATCTAAGTTAATAAAAATAACAAGATAAATCGTTAATATCTCAAATTAATCTAAATCCTAAAATAATTTACCCTCAATAAATATCATAAATTTAATTTATAAACAATTTTATCTAACTTTTAAAAAAGCCTATTATAAATATTATTAGAGTATATTAGTAAAATGTTAAATGAAAAAACAATAAAAAATTATCTTTACCATCTCATATTCAAATGTATTTAAAACAAAAGCTTAAATTAAATTTAAATATTTATCATTTATTGATTTTTAATTTATAATAAAATTACAATTTTTCACTAATTAAGTGATTTATTTATATAAAAAAATGTAATTTTATAATGATCTTCTATTATGTTATGATATCCTTACATTTTATATATTTTAAATATTTATTTTTACATAAAACGATTATTTATTAATTTGATAGAAACTTAAAAAGTAAATTTTAAAAACAGATAATATTTTACTTAAAGATCTAGAAAAATAAATAATATTTAATAAATAACCAATTTATTTTATTTTAGATTAAATTAAATTTTATATAAATTTTATAAAAATTATTCTCTTAAATTCATGACTAAATTAAAATTAATAAATCTAAAAAAGCAAAGACAAAAAAAGTTAAAAATAATTAACGAAGTATTTTAATTTTAAATATGGTTTATGTAAGTAAGTTATCATTGTCATATTAATTTATTAAAAAAATTAAGTAAATATTTATTTGATCTCTATTGAGGTTTTGAGAATATACTAATATTATTAAACACAAGAGGCTTTTAAATGTGCAAGTAAGATAACAAAAGAAGTTGAAACTATAAATTAGAATATATAACAAAAACACCATTCTTTCATTAATGAAGCTTAAAATTTAATAAATACAAAACAAGATTCTTCAGAAAAGCTCATTTAAAAGAAAGTTAATAAAATTAGTTTAATTAAAAAAATAGAAAACAAAAAAATGAATAATTTTAAAACTAATCTCTTGCTCACTGAAAAAATTTGTTATGCCAATTTAGTTATAGGTTTAGTTACAATATTATCTGGAATTCTTTTACTAGGAATTAATTCAGATTACCATAATATAGGTGAAAGTTAAGATATTAAAAAGATAGCTTATGTTTTGCTCATTAAAGGAGGTATTTTTTTTGCAATTTTAACTTTGCTAGGCATTTATGCTTAAAGAAGAAGGGTAAATAGTGCTATGGATTTCTATAATATAGGCGTCGTTTTTTCTATGTTATTTATTGTATGTTCACTAATCGCTATGATTTATATGAAAACTAAGCTATCTTTATATTATGATGATAAAAATTGCTCCAAAGAAACTCTTATGAAAGATTTAAAATCTACATATGAAGCGGGTAAAAATCTATTATGTAGTCCTAGATGCCCTTGCAATGCTAATAAATTATCATTTCCTCCTCAAGTTTTTGAAAGATTTTATTATTCTGGAAATGGTGTTAGCAGATTAGATGAATGTGATAACTATAGGAATAATTTGAATATCCATTTTTCATATGATTACAATAATTATAACAATTACCTCCAAAATATGGTTGAACTTTTAAGAATAGCTGAAGAATCATTTGATTGCAGCGGTTTCTGCAGTACAAATAGCTATTTTGTTTTTAGAAATATGAATGAAGGAGCTCCATCTGTTGGAAAGGATTGCAAAGTAGAGTTCTTAAATTTTATTTTTAAGAATATTGACTAAGTTATTGCTGTAACATTTCTACTAGCTATCCACATGCTTATAACAGCATATTTATCTTTAAGCATTTTGTTGAGCCTTGAAAAGCAATAAAATAGAGGATACTACTAATAATAAAATAAAATCTAAATACCTAACCAGAATAATTATAAACTTTTATGAAATTTAAGTAAATAGATACATTTTTTAATAATTATCAGTCATCAAAACTAGAACTAATGATAATTTTAGCAATAAAAATACTTTTTGTTTTATAAAATTAAAATTGAGCCAGCTCCTTAAAAAGTAAATAATAAATGAATGAGTTATTGAAATATATTTCTATCCTAAATTAAATTTGTATAAAAATAATTATTTGTAAATAAATAAATGATTATGTATGTGTGTTAATTTTCAAACATTTACTTAACTCACTTAATTTACTTACTTCTCTAAAATAATTTTTTTAACTTAAATAATTTTAATACCAAAATGTTAATCTTTTATTGCAACTATTTTTATCAAAATTATTAAGAAAAATAAATAATTTATTTTTCATATTAAATTAATATTAAAAAATTAAATTGGTCAATTATATTCAAGAAGTTTTTAATAATTAATTACAAATAACAAGTAAATAAAAATGAAGTCAAAAAATATTTAAATTAGCAACAATAAGTTAATTTTTATAAAAATTTATATAAACATAACAAATAAATTAAATCATTTAATATCATTAATTTCATTAATATTTTATTAATTATTATTTGCTTATTAATTATTATTTAAATCTAAAATTTAGCATTGTGTTTAATAATATCTTCCAGCATCAAATTAGTGACCATTTCTTTTTCGTTTTTTCATATAAGCAATACCAATTTTTAGTTCTTCATTTCTTAGATTTCTTATTTGTTAAAAAATTAGAATTTTAATTAGTGATTTACAAATTAATATTAAATTTACAAATAAAAATCTTATTTTGAAATTTCTTTGAGTTCACCAGGATCAAGATCTTCTATAAATTTAATTGCACTTTACACTTATATGAAACAATAACCTGCTTCTGAAAGCATTTTATTTTTGCACTGAAAAGCTGTTATAAAACTAAAATACATACAATCAATAAGTTTTAAATATTTTTAGTAATAATTTAATACTTAATATTTGAGCAAAGTCTTTTAGGTTTTGATTTAATTAGTACATAAATAAGATTAGGAAGAGTCAGGTCTGCAGAAGCTGCTTCATCTTTAAGAGATGAAAGTTTTAAGACTTCTGCAATCACTTTAGTGCATTCTGAAAGACATTTCAACTTTTAATCAGGTGACTTTTTCTAGTCCATGGAGACTAAAACTAAATAATTAATATTTTATCATTGAAGGGGATAATTAATTTTTTAAAACTTACTTTGAGAACATATCTTCCAGATCCATTCAGAATGAGTATTGTTGGTTATTTCAAGATTTTCTGGTGTTAAGAAGTCTAATGATTTTAGCAAGATATAAAATGCTGCGTCTTTGTAGGTTTATCTTTTAGGAAAAAGATTTCTATGAAATATTTTATTTATGGATTTAAATAAACTTTCAATAATTTCGTTTTATAGTTCTTCATTTAAGTTTTTGAATAAATGATATTCTTTTACTCCTTCTTCAAGTTTATCTAGAATAATCGAGTATGCTTCATTTATACCCCAAATGTCTTTTCCTTCTTGTAGTAATTAGTTGAGCTCAGGCAATTTGCTAAATTACTAATAAAAGAATACAAATATAATTTCAATTTAATCCATTAAAAGTTTTACTTCAATAAATTAAACTAAATTTTCGCAATGGTGTTCTTGAATTTATTCTTTTTTAGTTGGAGATATTTCACCTAATTTAAAATTGATATTTTTAGTTTTATTTTTGATAATAAGTTTATATATATATATATATATATTTATGAATTTATATTAAAATTTATTTAATTATTATATTATTTATGATTATTAATTATTTTTTCATTTAATTAAAAATATATTTTATGCTGATTGCTTGATCGGTATTTGCTATTATATTTATATTTAAATTTTCTTTATCTATTTTAATAAATGATATAAGTAGATATTATTTTGAAAGATATATTATTAATTTAACCTTATTGAATTAAATAAAATTTACCAGTCAAATCTTTGACAAATTCTAGGTTAGCAGTTTTATGTATACAACATGATAAATCTTCAACCCATATTTTAGAATGATCGAATTCTGAATATAACTTTTTTGATGTACTACTTAATTTGAAACGAGACTGAGGAGATGAAATACAAACATTTAGCTAAAATGAGTCAAAAAATTCTTTTATGTGTATTTTTCTTTTATTTTTTTCTTACTTTCTTATGACTTCTTCCACTTAGCTGATATTAAGCTTAAGATTTTTGATTAAGCGTGCATTGTTAGTTTTTTCAAGAAAAGAGATTCTTTCCAACTAATTAATTCTCGCTTTATACTCAGAACTCATATATTTCCATATAATTTGCAAATTATTTTCAATATACTTTGGGTTTAAATAGTTTTAAATCATAGAGTTTAAGTAAGAAGCAACAAGAGGAACATTAACAATTTCTGAGTTGTATCTCTCACAAACTTACTGTTATAATAACAAAAAAATAAATGAAAATTTTATTTAAAGATAAGCAAAATATTTTTTAAAAGCCAATAAATTAATTGGATAATAGAAATTTGATTTATAAATTACATCTTCTAATATTTTGATAATAGAAACAATATCTAAATCATTGAATCCTGAAAATTAGGAAATAACTTCTAATTTTTCTACACTTACAAGTATGCTTCTTAGAAGGTTTTTGAATTTTTCAAAGTATTTAGGAGAGTCTTAAAATTCATTTTCTTAGCTAAAGCGTTAGTAAGGAAACTTCATAGTAGGAATATCAAAGTATTAATCAAAAAATTCAGAAGCCCCTGTATGATAGTACTAAAAAATTGTGAATACTTAGTCTTTTTTTAGAGTAACTCCGTAGAATAAATCAGATCTATCACTAAATATTTTTTCTGCTTGAATGTTGATAGATTTTGCATACTCAACTACCTTAGTTTCATTCATTTAAATAAAATCTTTATCATTTGATGCTATTAGCTGAGCCATCTTTTAAATATTTTCTAAACTCAAATAAACAGAGCAGAAGTCTCTAAAATTTTTTATTATTTTAAGTAAATTTGATTTTTTTTTATAATATTTAAATAAATTAAATTAATAAATTTACAATTAAAATGATAAATTCTTCTATTCAGACGGAATTATAATTTAATTTAGTATTTTTGTCATATCTATATTCATAAGTTGATCGTAGTAATGAGTCACGTAATCTCCTAGCTAAAATATTAAGGAATTAAATCTCGAAATCAGACCTTCTTATTTGAACACTTGCTTTTTCATTATCTAATTTGTTAAAAATCAAACATAAAAAAACATTTTTAAAAAATGTGAAATACGTTTTTTATAATTGATTGAATGTAAAGCATATTTTTTTGTAGGATCTCCTACTTAGATAGATCCATATCTTAATATTTGTTAAAGCTCTTCATAAATATATGAAGCACCCAGTCATCTATGAAGAAATAGCTCAATGAGTAATAAAGCTAGGCATTTGTTAAATCAGGATATTTTTTTTAAGCATGATATTTAATCAGAGCACAAATAATTCTTATATCATTAGGGATAATCTCTATATTCATGAATAGTTACTCAAGCATATTTTAAATTATCTTATTAACCTTCTTTACTTTCTTCTAAATAATCTTAATATTTTATCATTTAAATGTTTTAATAAAAAAGAAAGTTAAATCTTAACTTTTTAAGAGAAAATTTTATTTAAAATTTAATTGAAAAAAATTTTACAAACTATTTTATATTTGAATTGAATAAAATAATTGATAACTTTTAATAAAATTATTTGCCTTTAATAAATATTTTAGCTGAAATAATAAAAATATTATTGTTAATCAAGTTGCTAAATACATAGTTTATATTTGCAAAAATTTAAATTTTAATTAAAATTTAGATTATTCTAAAGACTAATTATTTACTTATAATTATAATCTTAATGCAATTAAAAAAATTTATAAATAAAAACTTTACTTTTTCTTTTTCTTTGTCTAAAATTTGCTTATGTTTATCATCTAAAGTTAATCCTCTATTTTACCTTTAAGTTGGTTGTTATGCAGAAGATCCTTCTAACTATTATGGAGCAGACTATATAGACTCTTACGAACCTGAAGAAAACAGTACATTCTGATGAGCATTTTTAGAAGCTTTCTTTTGAGTATTATCAGACTTAACTGAACCTTCAGACATTTCCCATTCCTATAAGTTAATAACATCTTGCAGCCATTATTGTCTATCTTAAATAACCATACTATCACTTCTATCTAATCTCTGCCATTGCATTTGATCATCTTGCAACTTGATAGTAAAATTTTTTTCTGTTTCATTCTGCTAAATTTTAGGATTAGGAAAATTTAACTAAGTAGAGGTAGTAAACATATTAGCCTATTTTTCATAGTTTTTTTACATCTATAAAATAGATTCACTTTCCTTTTCAAAATCAGGATCTGATTTGGTTCTTTTCCCATTTAGGTGCTTTCTTTAATCTAAATTAAAAATTTTATTTACACCAAAATTAAAAGTATTGAATTTTTAATTACTTTGTTACTCTATTTTAAGTATATTATAAATTTAGTCAGAAATAGTATTTGATCTAAACATCCTAGATTTATCAAAACTCCTCAATATTTCTTAATACCTTTCTGCTCTGTTACAATTTGAGCTCTCGATATGCTCATTTCCTGAGCTTAGCACAGTAAGCTTCTTTCTACTTGGCTTTGTTTACTTAAATTCACTCTTTTTTCTTACTACAGCTGAGAAATCAGATTATTTTCTTAAGCTAATTCTCCTGAAGGATTCATTTTCTATACTATTTTTAGATAATCCAATAAATTAAAGCTTCAATAATAATTTTAAAAAACCAGAATAATGAAAATTATTTAAATAAAAATTTAAATGTTAAATGTAAATAAAGGTTATAAAATTAGTTAAATACTAAACATTTAAGTCTGATTAAATAAATTTAATTTTTTTATTTCTTTGATTAAACTAAAATTTTTGTTTCATGAAGTTTTTAATCAATTTTTTATTTAATAGACTTTATCATTTTATTGGAATAAAAAAATTGATTAATATAAAAAGAATACATTTCATTTTCTAATCTAAGATCTTCTGTCAATTTAGAAATTTCGTAGAGAGTGTCTTTAAATATCTTTTCCAAATTCTTTGTGTATTTTGGTTGATTAAAAAATTCTTTTATAATCTTTTTGGGTAAAGTATCTGTACGTAGCATATTTTGTCTATCGTTAGAAAGATTTATTTCCATTTCAATGTTTTTATTAATAAATATCAAGACATCACTAGAAATACCTTTTTTGAGATGAGACTGAAAAAAAGATTAAGAAAGAGTTTAAGGCAAACTTCTTATAGCTGATGAGATGCTCAATTTATTCTTTTCTATAAGAGTTAAAAGCAGTTTTGGTTTAATTCTTAACTCTTTTATAAAAGAAATAAAAGTATTTTGATTGTTGCAAAAAAGTTTGGAGTGTTCAGAGGGCGGGATAAAATATTTCTGAATATTTGATGTTATATTCTACATATTTAAGACAGATTCGTAGTATTTTTGCTCTAAATGCCTTATTTTTTTCATCTTTTTCACAAAGATTTCCTTTTCTTTAAATATAAAAACATTTAAAAAAATGTGCTATAAAATTTCAATGCTTTTAATATAAATTATTTTGCTTTAAAGCAACGTTTAAGTAAATCTACCTAAGTGAAATTTAAAATTTTTAGATGTGTTATTTTAAATATTAAAAATTTATAATTTGTTTATCAATTTTGATCAGAATTTAGTTTATCCATTAAATATCAAATAACTTTGGAATACACTTGTCAATTACTGCATTTATTTGAATGTATTTTAATTAAATTAGTTGATGTTTTTGTTAATTATATTTCTAGTGAAAGTTAAATATCTTTTACTAATACAATTTACTTTATTTTATTTTTGTAGAATTTATCTAAAAAAGTAGATTTTATGCAAACAGCTAAATTATTTTAAATGATTCAAATAATTTGCATGATATTATGTATATATTAGCATTTAAAATCTTTTTTTATTTTATTATATAATTATAAAGTAGAAAGAATTACCATTATCAAGTAAAATCTATTCTTGCTTTAAAAGATTCTAGAGTTTCTACCATTTGGAACGATTTTATTCCTCATGCTTTCTCTTCTCAACTGCTTGCTTAATAATTTTTTTATTTTGCTAAGTTTACTAGTCATCTGACAATATATTTTTTAAATTTTATTCTTCCTTTTTAAGTACTTATTGATTGGCTTCTAATTCGTCAAAAATCATTACAAAGTTATCACTTGTTGGCCCTATTTCAAACTATATTTCACTTAAATTTTAGCTTAAATTGCTCATATTCGAAAGCTTCCTTTGAGGATTTTCTAAATCCTAAGCACTTTAAGTTTTAGACTATCCTTAACTGTTACTTTCTTACATCTAATAGATAATAATTAATAAATTCTCTTTAATATATCATTTTGCCAAAAGCTGAATCTGTTAATAATGTATAAAAATGCTAATATTTTAATTTTAAATAGTAAACACATTAAAGGCTTTTACTTCTTATTTTGACATGAGATGTTAAAGAATGCCAATAGAAAATCAAACTATTTACTTTTTTATACCTAAAATTTTATAAAATATAACTAGAGGAAGCTTTTATTAAACAATAAATCTTATTTGTATTTTGTAAAAATCAGCTTGCCTTACTCTTAGAGTATGCAAATAATACCTAAATTTTCTTTCAAACTCTTCCAAATCAATATATTATTTATTAATATATTTTCAATAAACATTCCTCAAGTTAAGCATATTGATTGATCAAAAGCCTTAACTATAATAAACTATAAAATATGTTTACATCCGTAACTAAATTCTATTTCGAATATTTCCTAAATCCAACTCAAAATTTAATCATCCTTACTAATATGTCATATACAACAACTTAAAACAAATAAAATAAAATTTCAAAAAAACAAAATAATTAGTAAAAAAAGACCATAGAATTTTGTTTTATCAGTTTCAAATACCAAAAAATTATTTTTAAAATATCAAATTAAAAATAATTTAGTTTTTCGCAGTATAAATTATCTTGAAATAGAATATCTCAAAAAATGTAGGTAATAGCTCTGTTTTATTTATTAAAATTACTCTTTATTTTTAAATGAATTAGTTTTTTATAAAATATGATAAAATATCCATATTATTTTACTTCAAAGTTAATCATTTTTAAAAATAGTTTTCGTCTTTTAATTTACTCCATTCTTGAAACAAGCCCATATATGTCAAATCATGTTAAGATCTGATCTACAAGATGATTATTAAATGCTGTAAAACTTTTAATGAAATTATTTAAAAGTAGTCGAGAGTTATTATAACATATTATATTGATATAAGTATATTTTTGATAAATTAATTTTATAAAATTTTCCACTTAGTTGAGTATTTTAGTATGTGGTAGGATATTTTGTTATTTGTTTTTAGTGATGTCTATTGTGTAACTTTATATATATATATATAATTTAAAAATAACATATATTTTAATTAAATTTAGGTTAATAGAAATAACTTTATTTTATTCATAATTTACTTCAAAATAAAAGAAAATATTTGAAAATTATTTTTCATTATATTTAAACAAGTTATTTTTTGAAAATAATAAGATAATTTTAGAATATTGAAAGTCTTAAATAATTTTGAAATATAATTAATAAAAACATCTTTGAATTTTATTCAATTAAGAAATCATTTTGTTTAATCATTTAATATTTGGAAACATCTGTTTTTATAGTTATGATTATATCTTATATACAGCAATCTGAATATATATTTAAATAAAGAAATTAAATGTATTTGTGAATAAAGATGATTAGAATTTAATCAAAAATTTGATTGCTGAATTCAAATAAAATAGAAAGTTAATTAATATAGAACATCTATCTTTTCTCTTATTTATTTGATCAGTCAGTCAAAAACAGGAGAAGAAGGTGATACTAAAAATCAATTAGACTAGTTAATTGATGAAATACAGATATATTTTCTTTGCTTGTAATTTTTTTTTTGATAATAAGTTTAAAGAATATTAAATTAAAGGGGAAATTGTAATTAGCATTTCTCAGAAAAATTATTAGATTTAAAAATTAGTTATCATTAAAAGAAAAGAGTAAAAAAAGTAAATTAGATTATATAAAAAAAAGATCGATCAATATATATTAGAAAATAGATACACGATAATGAATGCATTTAGTAATTTTGTTAGCTCCTTTAAAACACCATCATCTGAAGATTTCGAAAAGCACGGTTTTCTGACACCCAAGCAATTTTTGGATTCAGGTGATCAATTAACATTAATGGGATGGAAGTGGGAAAAAGTTGATGACAATAAAAAGCTCAACAAAAGTTTGACAGATCCTAAAAAGCAGTTTTTAACTTTTTAGGGAAGAAGTTTAAACAGAATCAAAAAAAATGTTTTTGACGAATTAGAAGAGAAAGTTAATAGCGAAGGCTTTGTTGAAACTAGCCAAGTAAATTTCTTCATTTATTTTCGTTTATGCAATAATTGCATTTTGTAGAAAGATAAATTGCATAAAAAAATATAATAGCAAGTTTTTAAAGAAATATGAAAGCATATAAATGTAACTAATCGATTCTTTTTTTACATAAATTTAGCGTTAGACAAAGGCTTAAGATAATCAAGAAGAGGAAGAAGAAGAAATGAGAATATATAACTTTTCAATTACCTACGACACTTATTACCATGTTCCAAGAATTTGGTTTTCAGGAGTTGATGAAAACTAAAAACCTTTAAAGAAAGAATAAATGTTTGAAGATGTAATGCCTGAGTATAGAGATGAAACAGTAAATAAATATTTCTAGCAATTAAACTATTGATTGATTTTATGCAAATCTGTTTAACTACAAGTAATTTTAATTTAACTTAAATAGGTCACTCTTGAAAAACACCCTCACTTAGGATACGATTAAATGACAATCCACCCTTGTAAACACTCATAAATCCTTAAAAGTTTTATTGACTAAGCAAAGGAAAACGGAAGAACTATTAAGCCTACCCAAGCCCTCATTATTTTCCTTAAATTCGTAGGATCAGTTTTACCCACATTAGAAATAGAAACAACTACAGATTTAGAGATTTGAAATAATGAGCTATATATTTATTTATTTATTATTTTTTTAGTTAGTTATTAAAATAAAGAGAAAGAAAGTAAATAATTGTGTTAAATTTAGAGTTAGTTCGTGTTATCTATAAAAACAAGTATTAAAAAATAATAGATAAATATTCTAATAATTTATTTATCCTTACCAACATATTTAAGCTTTTTACAATTGTGAGGAAATGCATTAATAATATTTTTACATCAAAAATATTAATATGATATATAAAATTATTGATACTTTCATTTGTATGGATTAAGCATAATAGATTAATACATTTCTTTCTTTTGAAAAAATAAAACTTTTGGAATATTTATGACATTTTCAAATTTTTTTCATATTCATAATGAAAGAAGCAAAAGTATATAAATAATATAATATATTGTTAAATTATGCTTTTTGATTAAATAAATTTACAATTATGTCTATTTATTTTTAAGATAACATAGATTTATTAAGAAGAAACTATTTTACACTAATTTATTTTAAATTTGTTAATTAAATAAATATGTAGATTCATTCAATTCATAGCAAATTAGTTTAGTTCTTATTAAAATATATAAATTCAGTAGTTAAATAAAAGCATGAGTGGAAAAAGAATGAATGAAGGAATGCTAATTATAAAATCTTTAAAATTTATAATAATATTAACATCAAGCTACTTAAATAGAATAATAAGTAAAATAATACAATAATTTGATTTAAATAATAAATATTAAATGATATATAATGATTTGTTGATAATTAATTATTAATTTTTGATCATTTTATTTTCATTTATTTGTAATTATTATTTGGGTTTTACTGTAAGTATAATTTCATTTTTTTTATTCATAATTTTAGTGATTGTTTGCTTGTTTGATATTTTATCTTATCTCTGATGAATTTAAACTCTTCGTCTATTCATGCTCTAAAACAATAATATCTTTTTGTTTTCTTATATTATCATCTACTTTTTTTTAATCTCTTTGATAAATAATTAACAAATCAGCAAAATCATAGAATTATAAATTCAAACCATATTTTAGTAAATCACTACCAGCACAATAAGCAAATTAGATATTATATTACTTAAATTAATGTTAATACATAGCGCATAAATCTGGATAATCAATAAATGCTTTTCCCTTTTCGAAATCATCAACAATTATTTCTTATTCTACAGTTTTATACTTTTAGATTAAACTTTCTAGTAACTTCTATCTTTCATCAAAGGTAATTTTGATATCTTTCACTTTTCCATTCATATATGCATCACTTGATACTGAGTAGATTCCCATTACTACATCATAATCTTTTGATGTCAAGTGTTTTATTGCCTCTTCCATCATGAAGTAATGACCTTCGTGTGGAGGACAATAGCAACCACTACAAAGTACAACTATTTTTGTTTTATTTTTTCCACACTAACTTGAATTAATATGTTTTTTTATTTTTTATTCATATTTTTGTTTGAAGTGATCTTTGAATTTACTAAAAATTGAATTATCCATTTTTTTTCTTATTTTCCTAATTTTAGTTATTAATTATTTTTTTTTATTAAGTTTTTAGTTTTATAGAAGAAATTAAGCAATATAGGTACGTTTTAATAAGAAGATTGAATGTTTTGGTGGAAAAAATTAATAGGAGAATCTATTAATTAGAATATTGATTTAATAATTGAAATATCTAAAATAATAATTAAACCAACAAAGTTACAAACATGCACATATCTTATATTTTGATTTTTTAACAATGTTTTTAAAAAGTTTTAAAATAATCTTTTAAAGAATAACAAGTAATTTTTTAAACACTTTAATAAACTTATTAAAAATATAAGAGATAGACATAGGATATATGATTCATATATTTATTTGAATCAGTTAAGTAAACATTTGCAAGTTAGCTAGAAAACGAAATCTCTAAAGCTAAATGAAATAAATTATCTGATCTGAATAAAATATTAATTTATTTAGAATTTAAAGCCCCTCATTAATTATCAAATTTATCAAAAATACTTCTAATTTATGTGGAATTCAAGCCTGCAGTTTCTTTATTCTATAAAATAATAATGTCACTAGCAATATAATTTTGTTCTATTTTCTTTTATTCTCTCTCAAAAATGATAAGCAAATCTGCAAATCGTTTGTATTATTTATTAATATCATATTTAAGTAAGTCACTGCCAACGCAATAAACCAATTTAATCTTATGCTGATTCAATTGATTTTTATACAAAAGACATAATTCAGGATAATCTATAAATCTTTTATCCTTTTCAAAATCATCAACAAATATTTTTTGAGGATTTCTAGATTTATTCTGCTCAATGATTAATTCAAGTTATTACTTTCTTTGATCAAAATTCATTTAGAAATGTTTGACTTTTTGCTGCATATATTAGTCATTTGCTACCGAATAGATACCAAACAAAACATCATAATTATTTGTATTTTGTAGTTAGGTAATTGCTTCTTGCATCATAATATAGTGACCATAATGAGGAGGACAGTAGCAGCCGCTACAAAGAATAACTACTTTTTATTTATTACTTTAGTTAATTATTTCTTTTTCATATTTTTCTTTAAAGTGCTTTTTAAATAAAGATTCTATTGATGATGATGAAGATTAAATCATATTTCTGATAATTATATTTTTTTAAAGCTTTAAAATAATAAATATCTTTAATGTCAACAGACAACCAATTGATTGTTTTCTTTTAAACAATTAAAACTGAATTTGCAATTGAATTTTTATTGCTTATCTGAGCTTACAGATTGAATCCTAAATTAACTATTCTGCATATAAAATATATTTTCGGTATTAAGAAAATAATTTAATTATAGAACAATTTAAAAATAGAAAAGTAATTAGCTATTATATTTTTGCTATTCCTACTATTTATTATCAAAGCCTAAATGCAAACTGATTTTTAAATATTGTTGCTTTATGTGAAAAAGTTAAAATATTTTTACTTATATATTAATAAAGATTGGAAGTAAAATAATAGCAGAGTGTTTTTATTAATCCAAGACTTTCTTAAATTACCTATCATACAAATTACAAAAAATAACCTATCAGAAAAATCTTATGAAAATCATTTAAGATGTAAATTTAGTGGTTTTCTTATCTAATTGAAAAAAAGCTAAATATAATCGGTAAGTTAAAAATCAATCTAACAAATATTTTGAGTGACTAATTCAACCTTTCATTTAACTAATTATTGAAAATAAAAATCTTCTTTCTATAAGATTAAGATTATTTGAACACAATAGTTTTTATATGACAAATAAATAAGTGTACTTCTTTTTATATGGTAATATAAATAGCTTTTGATTAAATAAGAAGAAAAAAATCCTCATAAATTGTGTGCAATTTATTTGTTTTACCAAAAGAGGAAGAATATATATAATTTTTAATAAAAATTTTATTTTTAAAATCCTTTCACATTTTATATAATATTTTAAATTTTATAAAAAATTATTTTACAAATAAATTATAAAGTAATTTTTATAGATTTTAGTATTTCATTTTTATTTATCTTCTACTATTTAATTTAAATTATTAATAGTAAAAACATTAAATTCTCTCTATAAAGGATATTAATTAATTTAATTTATGTTAAATTACAAGCTTTAAGGGCTACTTTCATTTTAACTCCTAGTTTCATCCTTTTTTTCATATGAAATCTTTTGCAAGCTTTCCTAATATTAGCTCTAATTTAACGACTGAGAAACTGAAGATGATTGCTGAATAGACTATGCAATAGAAATTTTACTATCGCTGTTCAAACCTTCTCTAGTTAGCTTAGTAGGGGAGAAATGAATTAATGAATTAGAAAAGAAAATACTTTTATGCTAATTATAAGAATTATTCTAATTAATTTTATTTTAGCTATCACTATATATGTTGAAACTGTTCTTTATATTAAGAGCCTTTTATTTAGTATTTAAAGAGCTTAATTTAAATCTTGAATTATTTGTGTTATTTTAATTTGTTTAATTAAAGTCAATATTAATATTTTTCTCAGATTAGTTCTGAGTAAGCTGTTCTATTGCTTATTTGTTTTATCTAGATATTTTGAGATAAACTAAATACTTTAGGTTTATCTTAATTAATTTCCACTTTTTAAATACATGAATTTTGCTTTTTCCTAAATTTCTCTCTAAAATGATGTAGAATGGTTTGAGGAAATTAAAAACTTTTGAAAGTTTATATACAAAAAAAACCATTTGAGGAAGAACTACAATTCGAAATGACTCTGATAATATTATATAACCAACAGTCAAAATATAGGATAAAAAGAAAGACATCCAGATTATGCTTAGAGCTGTATTTTATTCAGATTCTTCAAGGAAATAATTATGTTAAATATTCAGCAAAATCATAAATATGAGTAATATATGAGTTAATAAATCCAAATTAACTAAATGTCTAAATTTATAAGGCTTAATACTTAGCAAAGCTACAATATAACTAAATATTAATAGAATATTGAACGTCTGGATTTCTTAAAAGTACTCAGAAAATAAATTTGTGCTTATAGTAACTATCATTCTTAAAAGAATTTTGATAAATTCCCAAAAATATAACTTTGTTTTATATTCACTATAGAGATATCCATATTTATACAGCATACTAAAGCTTTCTCGATTTTGTTCTGTGGCTGATGATAGTCGCTTGAAAAAAGCTAACGGAACAATAAGCCAAAATATAATTGCAGGAATAAAAAAGAAATAAGCAAACTTTGAATGATAATAATCAAAGCATTCATATTAAATATCTGCTTGTACATAAAATTTATTTCCTATTTTTCTGCAGCTCAAAGCTGATACTATTAAGGCAATAACATTAGGCTGAAGGAAAAAACAAACTAAAACAAAAGTTGTAGTTAAAAAGTTGCTTTTCCTGCTAACTATCTTCATACTAATCAAGAGATAGTGGATTGATGAAATACCTATGAAATATAAGAATGGAGATAAGAATACAATTATCCTTTATGAATATAAAAGAGGAATAGTTATTTCATAACTATTTGGCTTTTTCAGTAAGATACACTGAGTTTGTAAACTGAGAGAAGTTGAAGGAGAACCAAAACTTATTATAAAATAGTTAAAAATCGATGGTATGTAAAGCTCAATTCTGTTTATAGAATTAACTATTTACAAAAAGTACAGCACTATTTTAACTTTATAACGGGTACCATCTCTAAAGCATGATGTATAAATACTAGCAAATCCAATCATCCTTATGTAGTAACCTTTTTATTGCTACAGCACTTAGTCTATGTGGTTTCTAACTTACATGTACATATATATAGTAAATCCTATAAAAATTATTGCTACATACGCATATAGCTTTAACTTATTATTTTAGTTGCATTCTACACATTTGAATCCAAAGTTACTCACATACCTTTTTACATTATAAAATAATTAAATATATACTGGAATATGATAAAATTAGGTTTTATCAATAAAAAAATTTTATTTTAGTTTATTAAACTATTTTTATTGATGAAAAAAAGAAAACATAAAGTAAGCTTTTTTTGTAAAAAATCTTTACTAATTCTCCCAAATGTTTCCGTAGTTATCACACGATTCACAAAGTGGACCAATATGTCCAACTTTACAAATAGATGTTTGATTTTTATTTGACTAAGCTAAGCAGTTCGATGGCTCATTATTACACAAAATAATTATCTCGCTTGTTTGAGACTCTCTCCAATATCCATTTTTCAGATGTACTTAATCTTTGAAACAAATATATGCAGATTAAGGGCATTCTTTGCATTGAAAATTTGTTATTTAACTATTCTCTAAATTATTCATTGGATCATCAAACGAGTAGCTTCCTTTTTAGCATAATTCACATATAACCCCTCCATCATTAGATTTTTCTTTAAGATATATCTCACCTTTTTGGCATAATCTAAAATCAATTTTGAATTTAAAATCACCAATTATTTAAGTATAATTTCCATAAAAAGATTTTAAGAGTATAGAAAAAGATAGATTTTAATTCTACTCTAAAATTTAATTTTCTATTTTTTAAAATTCTTTTATTTTAAATCTAACATTTTCAAACACAAATCCTTTTTCTTCTTAGGAGTATCTCAACAAGCTAATTAGAATATCATTTTATATTATTAAGTTTTAAGAATTTGCCTAGATTGAAATACTCATTTAATTTAATTCGCTGTTTGATATGCTGTTAAGCTAATTAGAATTTGGAATATCAAACTATTTTCCATCCTAATCAATTAACTAAACAACAATAGTTAAAGATCCACCACTTCTCATGCCTTTAATAACACCTTCAGATTAATTATCAGATATTATGTAATCCTTAAAGCACATATCTAAACTAGCATTATCATCTTCGTTAATTTGACCATTCAAGTCTATATCACTATAATAGCTGATTCCATTTTATTCAAAGCAAATAATCTTCTTAATCTTTAATTTTAAAAGAGAAGTTTCACTCCAATTATTTCCCCAAATCTATCCATAATTGTTCTAAAATTAATTCTAAGTTTATTTATCATAAGTGAATTTTGATTAAAGCCTAGTCCTTATTGCGCCACCACTTTAGGAAAGATTAGAGATGAATTTTGAATTAGTTATTTTCAAGGTACTTTAGCTTTCTACTAATACAGCTCCACCAGAAAACAAGGCGTTATTCCCAATAAAAACCGATCCTTAAATTGTAATTTAACATTAATTAGAAAAATAAAATGCTCCTCCTTCTCCTGCATAATTTAAATTGAAAGTAGAATTTGTTATTAATACCTTTTGTGAGTACATAATCCAAGCAACACCATTCGTTACAGGAGATATGTTACCATTAAATGTGGAATTTTATATCTGAATGTTAGAAGATTCCATTTCAATAAAACTAAAACCACTGATAGCCTATACATATTCAGAAACATTAAAATTTTTAATAAATACAGGATCTAAAAAATTATTTATTAGGTTACTATAGTTATTATCATTTTGTGTAGATAAAATGGTAACTGATTTTTTTATTTTATCATTTTCTAAATATAATTAGTTGCTTAAAACATTAAATTAATTGAGATAAACTTAGTTTTGGTAGAGAGTTGTAGTATAATTTTTGCTTTAAGAAGATGATGATATTTATATCAATTAAGTATCTGTGTTATTGTAGATTTAAGCTTGAATAATTTTCATTGATTAAATAGAATAAAGTTGGATTAAATATGCTTTTTTAAACTCTAAAATAGAATTCTCTAAAGATTTTTATGAGTTAAATTTGCCATTATAAATGTTGAGTAAATTGATATTGTTTTCTACATATAACAATCTAATATTTGTCTATGTAGTATTTGTTATTTGCATAAATTTAGATTTTAAATCTTTTAAAATATTATCTTTGAATGTAATATTCACTATATTAATGTTTAAAGCTTCTTTCAAAGTAATCAAGATAGAATCTTCTAATGTACAATTAGTTATGAATAAATTTTATATAATAATTTTTTTAGTTTGCCAAACCATTATAAACTTGCTTCTTAAAAATGTGCTATTCCTAATTCTAAAATTATTTATATAAAGCTGATTTAAATTATCAAAGATAAAATCTCCATCTGAAATTAATTCATTTTCTATTAAAATATTTTCAAGATTGACTATTTTAGTTTCTTACGCAAACATCATGCGATTATTTTTATTACTTTATTTATCCTGTAAATAGTACCTAAAATTTATATTTTTAATAGTATACTCATCTACTCCAAATGTTTAGCTAAATTTTATATTCAAAATAAATATTAATAAATTATTTTCTAATTATTACTAAAAATAATTTTCGTTTAAAATATAAGTTTAAATTATCATAATTCCATTTAAAACAATTTCTCTTATTTATTATTTATATGATACCATAAATTTTCATATAATATTTTAAATAAAAATTAGTTATTAGACTGATCATTAATTTCTTAATAAAAATTTTTTAGAGTTTATTTAGGGGTGTTTGAGAAAAAAAATATTAATAATAAATACAGTATTTAATATTATGATTTTTACCTTGTATCAAAGATATAAATTTTTTCATCCTAAAATTCCTAAAGTTGAGTATTATCTATAACGTTTGTATCCATAAATCGAACAACTATATTCTAAGCTTAAGTAAAATTAAAAGAGTTAACTGAGAATTTATTGTTAAGCTTAATATTAAGTGCTAGGGTTTAAATTGTAAAATTCAGCTGGCTTAGAGAATACTAAAAATTATCAATTAGTTGCTAATATTCATATTAATTTTATGGATAAAAATTTTTAAAACAAGAATCTAAATTCCCTAATTAACCTATAACAAATTCAAAGTCGTATATAAAAGAATCAGTTGCAAAAATTATTTTGAAAAGCTAAAGCTCCTCATCATATTAATAATAAACAACTCTTTATTTTAATCTATTTAATTACAAGTATGTAATTAGCTCTCCTTTATCCTACTATGGTTTCTAAATTTGCTTAATTTTTAGCTTAGCCAAAATATTTTACTCATTAAAGTTTATTAAAAATATTTCAAATGAAATCTAATAAATGTAGTTAATCTAGTTTTAATATGATTTGTACATACAAAAGTAGTTGAGGTTAGATCTTGAATAAACATTTATTTAGTAACTTGTATATATCAAAATGTAATCGTATACTACTTTTATTTTTGAATCTAATCCAGGCATATCTAGAACTTAAATAAAATTTGTTGACATTTATTTAATTTCAAACGAAAAAGCCTCTATATACTTAAGCTAGTCAAAAATAATAAATACTTATTTATTTAATTTATCAAAAATTGTCCTAGGAAGTAATTTCCTGCTTAAATTTTCGGTCAAGTTAGATAGCTTAAGTAAAATTTAAGATTTTTAAATAAATTAATATTAGTTATTTTGGAGTTAATAACAGAGTAATTCTAAATTTACATTCAAAATTAATAAGTAATTACTATTGCTTTCAACTAGCTCTAAAATATCTAAAACTCGACTATTTTAAGTTAGATTGGAAATTATCTAATTACTAAGTTAATCAATCACAAGTATTTCATATTAATTATCAACAACCAAAATAAAATTAGGCTTCATTTTTTGTAATACTCTTACTGAATTTTTAAATTGATAAATTTTCATTAGATTACAATTCTAATGCTAGAAATAGTAAAGAATATTTTACTTAGAAGAAATATAAATGTCTAAGTTTTATTTATTGCTAATTATGAGATATTGTTAATATAATGAATTCACATTACTAGTACAGTCCTATATATTATTTGATACTTTGATTATTTAAGTATCAGATCTAGCTATTATAAAGCTTTGTTGAGTATTCACATATAGTAATTCAATTTAACTTTCGTAATTTTCGAACTAAATTAAATATTGTAATTAACTATCTTTTTTCATTAAAAAAAGTATTTTATTTGTGTCTATTATAAACAAAGAATAGCTATTTTAATCCCAAAAAAATGTTCCTTTCTATAGCCTATCTAAAACAACAGTAGCATCATTATAGAGTATACCTAATTCCAACATCATTATTGAATAAGAACTCCAAACAATCAATAAATTCCCTAATTTTTATACAAACAAAATTAATTATTATTTTTCTACAGTATTTCATCATTGAAAAAATTTTAATTCAAATTATTCTTAGATATAATTCTAAAAAAAATAAAATTATGACATCTATTAATTTCAGGATTCAAAAATTATTTTTAAATAAAATAATTTATCTCATTTACTCAATTTGTAAATACATTTATTTAAATTTTATGTTATTTTGTTATAAACAACTTTTTGATGAATAATTAATCTGTTTAATTTTTTTAAATGAGGAATAAATAATTAGTTTAATGTAAATTATCTTTAAAAATATAAGAAAAATATTTTCCTTAAAAGTTTATAATTTGTTTTAAAAATAGAATTTGCTTTTTTAATTTATAAATAGTCTAAAAATAATTTTACTTTTATTGTCTAAGATTAATTGATATTTTGTAATGACCACCTATGAGCTGTTTAATACATCATTAAAATAAAAATTTTAAATTGGATCATACCCAGTTTTAGTATTGATAACACAAATCATTCCTAAGTTATCAACAGTAAACAAATAGCCAGATTAATTGTCATAAACAATGTCAAATACAAAGCTGAGATAAAATTTATAATCTTGAGAAACTACAGCTAAAGGATACACAACTTATAAAGAAAATACGTAGAGCATTATTGATGCAACTATATCTGTAGAAACTGATAGTTTATTATCTTCAAAAATACAAACAGTTAAAATTCTTCCACTAGTGAAATACTAATAAGGTTTTATTGATTATTAGTTATCACTTGTCTTTAATTATTAAATACTATATGAATATAGTACTGTTTCGCTTTATAATATTAAATAGTTAGATGTAAGATAGACTTTTATTGCATTTTTATTTTCAACATTCAAGATTTTGATGAAATACTATTGATTTAAATCTAAAAAATACAAAAAATTTCTACCTAAAACAGCCAAGTAAAATAAGTCTTCAGCAAACTCAAATGATAAAATTTTTTGAATGTTCAAGCTATAAGATTTAATTTAATTCTCATCATTTAACCCATACAACCCAAGTAAAATTTAGTTTTATCTGATTAAGGAAGCATAGATAAATAATTAACGGATAGAAACATATTTTACAATTTATAAATTTCCTTGATATTTTTTGTAATTTAAATTTGGCTAAAGTGTAACGAAGTTCTTCTCTTAAGTTATATCGTAGTCATATGAAATTATTGAATTATCAGTAAAAAATATTATAATAATTTAATTATCATGCAAGCTAAGGTATTAAGAAACACTAGGTTTATTATCTAAAAAGCTTTCTTCAAATTAAGTTATTTAGAATTAAGTAATATCTTAAGCAGTTACTCCATAAAGAGTAGAATCACAAACAAAAAACATAATTAAGTCTTCCATAAACTATATATCGTATATTTAATTTTAACAATTAAAATTAGTTATGTTTAATGTTGAAAAAACAAGTTTTTTTGTTAAAAGGGAGTAAATTTCAATGTTTTTGATCAAATTTTCAACTAAGACCCCTTTGCTTTCCCATAAAATTACATTTTATATTTATTACTAGTTTTAATATACAAGTGTAGTTTCATAATTAAGATTTATGTTGAATTTATATATCTCCCCTGAAGTATCGTTCAAGTATCCATTTAACCTTTTAACATAATAATAATATTTAATACAATAAACATTTGATAAATTTGAATACCTATTGTTTGCCTGTTTTAAACTTAATATGTTATCTACCTCTACATTCGGAAACATTTTATAAAACTTATCATATAAATTGCTATTTGATAATCTTTAGAAAACTAAGGCATATTAATCATCTTTAAAGCATAAATATGACACAACTTATGTTAAACGATCAAATTTAATGTATTTAGGATTCTATACTTTAGCTAAGCAACTGTGATCTTATGTTAAAGGACTAATAACACCAATACAAAATAAAATTTCAGAATTTAAAGGTTAAAATAAGCAGAATATATTCTATAGATCAACAAAATTAGGATTTGTACACAAATAAGCTACTGATTAAAACGTAAACTATAATTTTGTATCTAAATTTTCATCAAAAGTCAATATTATATTGTCAACTGAAGCAGTAGTGATATATCCTAGATTTTTAAATTTTAGTTTAGAAAAATAATTAAATATAATTTATTTACTTAACTCTTAGTCTACAGAATACTGTGTTATTCCATTTTTTTCATTGAATATTTAGCTTGATAATGAAGACTGCAGCATATTTTTTTAGTCTATAGCTATTATTTGATATTGATCTTCTCTTAATAAATAAATGAATTAGTCTGAATCACTAAAAAAGACTAACTAATAAATTATTAAATTTTCAAAATTGATTTTGCTAAACTTTGAAACACTTCCATTTGGAGAGATGTAAAATTTGTAAATATTGTTAGGATTAAAAGCAATCATTTCACCATCAATATTATAGTTTTGTAGTATCTTAATATCCACTGGATCGCTTTATTCATATTCTTACCAGAATACTTAGCTAAAAGTTTAATATTCATAAATATGTAGTTTTAAATTAGAATTAATAACAACCAAATATTTATTTCCTTAACTTTTTATAACTTTGAAGCAATAAACTTCAGCATCAAAAACTTAGGTTTAAATTTGAATTATTAATTTTTTGTTTTCTAAATTAGCGATGCTTACCAATTCATTTGTTAAATCATAGTATAATATGTAATTGTCTTCTTAATCTTCATAAAATTAAGTTATTTTCTTGCTCTAGGTAAATTATTTGTTCTACTCATTTTCCTTTATTTTAAATAAGTTAATTAATCACAAAAAATATATTTGAATGAAATAATAAATTATTAATAATAACATCTTAATTAATTAGTCCTGTTTTGGACTGGACTTGTCATAATTAATTACTAAATGCTCTTAATCTGAGTATTTATTTGTAATAAGCAATAAAGAATAAATATTTAGTTTAAATACTTGATTAAAGTTCTATATGATATTCTTGGTCTAAAAACCACTAGAGCTGTTAAATTCGAGCAATGCTATTGTAAATTCTCCACAAAATATATACAATTAGAATGATGTTTGATACACAAAATCTAAGCTGTATGCAAGATTACTAACAAATGCTGTAGATGAATAAGTTTTACTTTCGATATTTACCTTATGCATAAGGTGCTATCGACTTGTAAAAGTTATAATACATTCTAATGTATTATCTAAAAGCTAGTTAGATGTAATTTAGAATTTTTAGAAGTCTTCATCTTATTTAAGCACTGTAATTAAATCAAATTAAAAAGTATTTAAATTTAATTCATAAATTTCAATCTCGGATTGATAACCAGAGTTTTTATCAATCTATACTAGAGATAATATGTATCTGTCTTTTTTACTGTTGTCTTTTAATATCTCGAACACATAGCTTTCATAAAATAATTCAAGAGGTAAAAAGCATCTACTTTTGCTAACTAACTAGACTTCTTTATTTTACTGATTGAAAATTAAGTAAAGAGGTTCATAGATAGTACTATTCTTAATTTTTTAAATGGATGCATTAAATAAATTTTTAAATTCTAAAATGAAATCAGTTTGGCATGTTTACACTTCATTTGATGATAAATCTAAGAATATCAAACTAAATTAATATTAATCATCATTTTAGTTTTAGTTGCTATTGACGATTATTAATTCGTTATACTATTTATTATAATTAGCATACATAACATACTATACTTATATTATCTGAATAAATACAATTTTTTAATCTACAAAATTCCTAATTATAAATGTTTACTAATCATACTGCAAAAGGTAGACATATTAAAAGTCCTTTTCAAATTAAGCAAATAAAATCTATTCTTTATCAAATGAAATTTTATCTATCATTTGTCCAGTGGATGCTTTGTAGACTTTAAAGCAATTCTAATTTTGTATTATCACTATCCCTGAAGTAGAATTATACAATTATTCAGGATAATAATGAGGAATGATAATATCATATATTGTAATAGAAGCTTAGGCTTTATTTGTTTCTCCTTCTATACTATCTATTTTCCCTTTGTATAATCCTTGGTCCAAACTCCAAATAGTAATATAAAACAGCTCTGTGTAATTTATTGCAATTACATTATACTTTTCAGATATAATTACTATTTTTTTAAAACATTAACATTAAAAATAGTAATCAATCAAACCAATTTACCTTTTTTGATGTTTGATGGTATTTATTAACCTATTTTTCTCATAGAGGGGCATTAAAGTATTTTGTCGCAAGATTTTGTTACAGGGTTAGATATCTGATCATAATCAGAGCAGCTAATTTCACAATTTTAAATTTAATTATTATAATATAATCCAACATCACAATTACTCAGGCACAAAGTATTTTTTTCATTTAATTAGTAACCCTCATTACATTAATTGCAATAAATTTATGTATCAAATGGCTGTACTTAATCATAGCATGATAAGCAATTAGCTGGGCAATTTAAAGATAGAATCAGTTGAGAATTATAATATAAAATAAATAAAATAGTCAAACAATATTTAGTCATTAAAGGAAAGATTTGCAATTACTATTAATAAATAAATTAATTATTATTTGTATATTATTGATATGTGTAATTAACTAATTTCAAATTAATCTTTTAATATAAAACAAAAGTAAAGTAATTTAATAGCAACTAATAAGTAAAAAATACTAAATAATTTAATCTTCTGTTAAATTAAAAATACATTTAGTTAAAAAAATATGTTTGATAATAAAAGCAACTTTTGATGTTAATAATTTAAATGCTTTATTATTTTAATTATCAGTTATTTACCAAAAATATGATTTTATTAGAAGCTCTTCACAATTTTATATTTTTTTAAATTAAATTTGTTTGGAAAAATAAAAATTAATTTAATACTAATTGTTTATATTTACTAAAATATTTTATTTTAAAATGAATGTTTTTTATTAAAAATATGAGACTGGGGTGTAATCTTTAGAATTAGTTTTTTATTTTTTGAATTATTAAGAGATAAGTTTAAATTAAATAAAAATATTATTTAAAATTTTATAATCTAAGAAATTACATATTAGCTTTTGGTGAAGTATATTTCAAATTATTTATGAATTTGAACATAAAATGATTATGAAAATTATAATTAAATAAAATTAGCTAAGGGATTCAATAATGAATATTAATATTTTTATCCATTAAATACAGATATCAAAGAGTAAATTCCAAGAGAATAATAAATTATAAAAAATAGATTAATAAAAAGTTTGATAGTTATTATCTAATATCAACAATAATTCAATTATTAGAGAAGAAGATATTTTTCTTTTGGTTTATGATTGTTTGATAATTTAAAAAAAAAAAATAAAAAACTTATTATCCATTCAACTTCATAGAATTCTTATTTTGGGAGTTTTGTATTTTTGTTTGATTTTTGATGATCATTTATAAAAAATTTTATGCATTTTTAGTGCTTATAAATGCTTAAGGCATCTAGTTACATATATCTTTCTATCTAATACTTTATATCTTTAAAAGCTCTATCAACTTATTATCATATTTTGGTCTTTTGTTTTCTTCTATTGATCTGTTATTTAAGCTGTATTTTGAGTAATTATTGAGAATATGGAAAAAATATATAGTATGAGTTAGAAATTAAACAATTTTTTATTTGAATTGCTACATCTGAATTAATAAATATTAAGTAAATTAACAATTCCAGATTTGATTCAAATCCCATTTTAATTAGTATTATTAAGAAATTTATGCAATTATACCAAATATAAGCTTTTTTTTGCTGATAATATATGAGAAATATAATGTTTTTTTTTTGGTTTGATTATTTTTTCCTTTTTTGTAATACTTTAATCTAATACTTCTTGAATAAAATTTTATACATCATAAGAAGTCATATAGAAATGAATTTGTTAATTTAGATAAATTAAAAAAATTCATGATAATATTGTTCATTAATAATTTAATATTATTACTTTAAACATTTCATGTAGTATTTCTAAAGAAACATAATGTTAAAAGATATCATAAAAACCATCCTTTCTCATATTCTTACAAAAAAAAAAAACAAATTAATAAAGTTTAATATTATGATTTTCTATTTTTAAATTTATTTAAAAAAAATATTCTCTATTCTCTAACTTAACAATTTATCAGAATATTAATATTATTGAAATGTTATTTTAAAGAATATTAATTTTGAAAACATTGTTTGTTTTGAATATAGCATCAATAAAATTAATTTTGTACTTTAATTATTTAGCAATAATTTGAAATATCATTTATCAAAATTATATATCCCTATTTTGAAAAAGTGTTAATCCATCCTAATTAAACTTAAAAATTTAAAGCTAAAATATTTTTCTAATATTTATATATTACTTATCAAATAAATTAAAAAAATTAATTAATATAAAAAATAAGTGACATTTTTATTTAAATATAAAATATGCATTTATATTTTGTTATTAAAAATTATTATGTTTTATCTAATTGCTGTCTAATCAAACAAGAATTAAAATATATCAATTATTTGTATCTTCTATTATTTTGTCAACATCTTTTCTTTTAAAATCTTTAAATTTTTTACTAGCAGGAAATTAATTTATTTAATTTAAATTTTCTTCTACGTCTTTTGGACTACTTTGACTTGAATTCTCAGATTCATCATTTTTTTCATTAGGAATATTTTACCAGCTTTGTTAGCTTTATTCTTATTAAATTGATTAAGGTGATGTATATGCATTTTGAAAATTCTAGACAACAGATATTTATCTATCATTATTTATAATTTCTTTATTAAATTTAATAGGCGAAGAACTAATGAGTGAATTTGAAGAAAAAATATTTTTTAGATAGTTTTCAGAAACGTTCTAATTAATTCTATTTAAACTATCACCTTAATAATTAAAACTGCTAAAAATTTAGACTTTATTATTTTTTTAATCTAACTAGCTTTCTTTAACATTTTAATTGGAAATGTTGTTCTAACTTATTTATTGACATTTATTATCTTAACTCTTCTAGGATTAAATTTAACTAAATTATTCCAATGTTTACTTATTTTATTTAGAATACTTGAGATAAATCAACCGTTTTAAATTTTTCTTAATTAGTTTCCAGTTCTTAAACACATTAATGTTTGTTTTGACTAATTTTTTCTCTAAAATCAAATAGAATGGTTTGAGGCATTTTAAAAAGTTAGACAACTTTTAAACAGTCAAAACAATTTTAGGAAGAATCACAAGTTTATATTATTCTGATAATATTTAATATCCCACATTTAATAGGTAAGAAAAAAAGAAACACATCCAAATTATGCTTAAAGTTGTATTTTATTCTTACTCCTTAAGCAAATAGTTATGCTAAATGTTCAGCAAAATCATAACTATGAGTAATATATGAGTTAGTAAGTCCAAATTTATTAAATGCTTAAATTTGTAAGGCTTAAAACTTAACAAAGCCGTAATGTAACAAAATATTAATAGAATATTAAAAATTTGTATTTTCTAAAATTACTAAGAAAACATATTTGTGCTAATAGTTATGAACATTCTTAAGATAATTTTTAAAAATTCCCAAAAGTATAGCTTAGTTTTATACTCACTGTAAAGATAACCATATTTTTATAGCATACTAAAGCCTTCTCTATTTTTTTCAGAAGCACAGGATAATCGTTTGAAAAATATTAATGGGACAATAAGCCAAAATATAATTGCTGGAATAAAAAAGAAATAAGCAAACTTTGAATGATATTAGTCAAAGCATTCATTCTAAACATCTGCTTGTACATAAAATTTGTCCCCTATTTTTCTGCAGCTCAAAGCTGAGACTATTATAGCAATAACATCAGGTTAAAGGAAAAAACAAACCAAAACAAATGATGTGGTTAAAAAGTTGTTTTTATTGTTAATCAGCTTCAACATAGTTAAGAGATAGTAAATTAGTGATATTCCTAAGAAATATAAGAAGGGAGATAAAAATGCAATTATTCTTTAAGAGTATACTAAAGGAATAGTAAAATCATGACGGTTTGGTTATTTGAGTAATAGGCATTGGGATTACAAACTAAGAGAAGTTGAAGGTGAGCCAAAGCTTAAAATAAAATAATTAAAAATAGAAGGTATGTAAAGCTCAATTCTATTGATAGAATTAGCTATTTGCAAGAAATATGTTAAAAGTTTTATTTTGTAGCGAGTTCTATCTCTTAAGCATGATGTATAAATGCTAGCGAATCCCATCATTCTAATGTAATAGCCTATTTTTATCTAAAGCACTTATTCTTAGTGGTTTCCTACTTACATGTACATATAAATAGTAAATCCAATATACAATATAGCAACGTATGCAAATAATTTTAATTTGTCTTCTGAATAACATTATGTGCATTTATATCCTAAATTACTCACATACCTTTAAATTAAAAAAAATAAATTCTAATTTTATTCAAAAAATAAAAAATCTTTTCAAAATTAATTTGAAAATTCAGTATAAATATTTTTTAGCTTCGTTCATAAAAGAAAAATTTTGTTAGTGAAGTATTTAAAATTATTATACTTAACTATTAAATAAATATTAATTGTGTTATTTAAGATCTTTCAATTTAAAAAAATGTAATTTTATTTTGCAAAAAATTTACTAATAATTCCAAATTGTTCCATAGTTATCACAAGACTCACAAAGAGGTCCAATATGCCCAACTTTACATACAAAAGTCTAATTTTTATTTGTTTGAGCTAAGCAATTCGATGGTTCATTATTGCAATAAATGATAGCTTCGCTTGTTGGTGATTCTCTCCAATACCCATTTTTCAAAAATACTAAATTTTTGAAACAAAAATATGCAGATTAAGGACATTCTTTACATTAAAGATTAGTAGTTTAATTATTCTTTAAAATATCCATTGGATCATTAAACAAGTAGCTCCCTTTTTAGCACTGATAGCAGATAATTCCCCCATCATTAGATTTTTCTTTCTAATAAATTTCACCTTGTTTGCATAATCTAAAATTAATGTTAAATTAAAAATCCTCAATCGTTTAAGCATAATTTCCATAGAAAGATTTAAGTGCTATAGAAAAAGTAAAATTTTAATTCTGCTCTTTGGTCTAATCTTCAAATTCCAATATTTTAAAACTTACATTTTCAAATAAAAACCCCTTTACTTCTTAGGAATAACTCAACAGATTTAATAAAAGATTATTTTAAATAATAAGGTTTGAAGAATGAGATTAAATTGAAATACTCATTTAGTTCAATTCTTTGTTAGATGTGCTTATAAGCTAGTTTGAATTAGGAATGTTAAAATATTATCCATCTTAATCAATTAACTAAATAACAAAATTTAAAGATCCACCACTTCTCATATTGTTTATTACGCCTGAAGATGAAACTTGTGATATTTTATAATCATCAAAACAAGTTTCTTACATAGAATTTTCGTAGTTAATAATCTTGTCTGGTTCACTCAAAAAATTAACTTCATTTAATTCAAGACAATTAATTTATTTAATTTTCATTTTCAAAAGAGAAGATTCACTCCAATTATTTCCCCAAATTTATCCTTAATTATTCATGAATGAAGTCTAAGTTTTTTAATCATAATTTAGTTTAGATTAGAGTCTGGTCCTTATTGCACCACCAAATTGTGATAGATTAGATAAAAAAACTGAATTAATTAATTCAAGGGTACTTTGATTTTCTACTAAAATAGCACCTCCAGAAAATAATGCATTATTTTAAATAAAATATGAGTTTTAAATTGAAATTTAGCATTAACCAGAAAAGTATAATGCTCCTCCTTCTAATGCTTAATTATAATTAAATTTTGAGTCACTTATTAATGCTTTTTATGATTAAACTATTTAAATAACACCATTTATAACTGGAGATACGTTGCCAGTGATAGTAGAGTTTTATATCATAATTTCAGATGATTCCATTTTAATTAAACTAAAACCTCTTACTACTGAGTCGCTATAAGATCCATTAAGATATTAGTTAAAAATAGGATTTAAAATATATTGTGTAGTACCATTTACATCACTTATTATTTTTTCTTTCTATAAATATAATTTATTATTGATTACATTAACCTGATTAAACTAAATTTAATTTTAGTACAGAGTTATTGCATCTGTATACAAATTTTAAGTTAGTGATGATGATGATGATATTTGTATTAACTATGTATCTATATTATTTAAAAATTAAGCTTAAGAAATTTTTAATTACTTAACTAATAGTAGTTAAATTAAGTAAGAATTTTAGTAAGATTCAAGAGAAATTATCTTATCATTCTATTCAGATTTCTATAAATTAAAATTATTGTAAATGTTGAATTTATTGACATTTTATTCAACATTAAATATCTAAATTTCTATTAGTGATATGTTAAAAAGAGTTATAAATTAACTACTTGAGCCAAATAGTTCATTATCTTTAAATGTAATATTTTTTATTAGCAGGCTTTGAATATTTGAAATATCTATTATTGTAGACTCTATTAATGTACAGTTTATAAAAAATGAGTTTTATATTTCAATCTTTTCAATATCAAATATAGATATCAAACTACTTCTTAAAAATGAGCTATTCTTAACTATTAAATTGTTAATAAAAAGCTCTTTTGCTTAACTAAAGGAAATTTTTCCTTTACATATTATTTCATTTTCTATCAAGATATTTTCAAAATGTAGTCGATGCTATTCACCATATATCGCTATATTACTGTTACTGTTTAATTCATTTTATTGTTTAGGTAAATAAAACCTAAAATTTATGTCTTTTAAAGTTAACTCCTTTAAAGGTATATTGTATCTAAATTTAATATTATAATAAAATATTTATTTATGTAACCTACTTTCCATAATAAATCCTCATAAATTAAAAAATCAATATATAATTTAAAATTTTTATTATTTTAAAAAAAATATTTTTATTTTGACTGTGAAAAAAATTTTGTAAGAATGAGGAAGGCTGGTAATTTGAAATAATTAGAATATATTTTAAATAATATAAATTAAATTTTTACTTAATTTCAAATGGATACACTTTTTTTTGTTGAGATAATATAATTGGGTTTTCATCTATCATATTTATTGTCTTATACCTAAAGATTACGTTCTAAAATATATTATTTATGAAAAAATTATCTTTGAGTTTAAATCTATCGTTAATTTATATATTGATTGCTAAGCTTTATTTAGGAAAATTTTTTTGGTTAAGAGAATAATTAAAGTCATCAATTATTTGCATGTATTAATATTGATCATATGGAAATATATTTTAATAGCAAGAGTCAAAATAACCTGATTAATTTACAGTAAATTCGAGATCATAAATAGATTATTCAGTAGCAAATATTAATTTTAAGAGAAAAAGTTGTTCATCAAATTCATAATAAATTACTCTTTATCTTTCGTTGGTTAAACTAAAATATATATTTAGCTCTCCATCCTCTTATTTTTAGTTTTATTAATTATTTTGTATCTTAGCTAAGATATTTCCTTCGTTAGAGCTAATAAGAAGCATCGAAAACGATATCTAGTAGATGTAGTTAATCTAGTTTAAATATGATTTATATATGCCATATTAAGTAAGGTCAGATCTATCATAAACATTTATTTGGTAACTGGTATATATTAAAATATACCCATATATCATTTTTATTTAAGAATTTTCTCCAGGCATTTCTAGTACTTTAAGAAAATTTATTTCTGTTGAGTTAGTATTGAACGAAAAGGCTTCAATATATCTAAGTTAGTTGAAGCATATGAACATTTATTTATTCATTTTATCAAAATAAATCCTAGGAACCATTTTTTTGCTTTAATTAAGTATTAAATTTGAAATCTTTAATTAAATTTAATATTTCTAATTAAATTTAAATTATCTCTGCTCAAATTTATAAAAAATTAGCTCTAAATTTTCATTTACAACTATTAAATAATTTTAATTTTTTTCAACCAGCTGTAAAATATCTAATATTCTACTATCTTAAAGTAGGTTAAATATTATTTAGTTATCCAGTTAATTAATAATTAATATTTCATTTTAATTATCAACAGCCAAAACAAAATTTGGCTTTATTATTTGTAAAATTTTTACAGTATGCTTAAATTAATAAATTTAAGTAAGATTGCAATTCTAATGCTCGAAGTAGTATAGAACATTTTACAAAGAAGCAAGGTAAATGTCTATGTCATCTTTATTGTTAACTATAACATATTTTTGATATGATGAATTCAAATTTATTGAACAATCCTACTGCTTATCTAAAATTTTGAATAATTAAGTTTCAGACCTAGCTATAACAAAATTTTATTGTGTGTTAACTAACAATAACTCAATTTAATTTTAATCATTTTAAAATTATATAAAGTATACTAATTAGCTGCCTTGCTTCATCAAGTAAAGTATATTATTTTTATCAACTGTATACAAAGAGAGAGTGTTTTGATCCCAAAAAAATTTTTCCTTTTAGAATGTCTCAAAAACTGGAGTTGTATCGTTATTAAGTATACTTAAATCTAATGTAATTATTGAATAAATGCTCCAAACAACTATTAAATTCCCTATTTTTCATGTAAGTATATTTTAAATATTAATTAAAGTTATTTTTAAAAATTATCAGCTTCTTTGTTTACAAAAAGTAAATTGTTTATTAATAAAAAAAAAGAATAAATTAATAAAAACAAGTTTATCAAATTAAAACTATATGTTTTCAAAGCTATTTCATATATATAAAGTATGATAATTTATTTGAAAAATAAGTAAAGCCAAATAAAAAAAAATTTACTTTTTTTGTCTAAGATAATTTGATATTTAGTTTTTATTGCTTCTTGGCTATTTAGTATTTGATCAAAATAAAGATTTTAAACTATATTAAAATTAGTTTTAGTATTGATCACACAAAGTTTTCCTACTTTATCAATAGTAAACAAAAATCCTGAATTATTATCATATACTATGTCAGTAACAAAACTGAATGTTTATTTCTATTCTTGCATAACAACTGTTAAAGGGTTCGAAGTCGATAAAGAAAATATAAATAGCCTTATATTTTGGAGGAAATCTGTAGAAACTGAAATATTATCTTCGAATATTTGAACTGCTAATATTCTTCCACTGGTAAAGTATTAAACTGGTTATATAGAAGATTATTCATTATCATTTTGCAAATCCGAAAAGCTAAAAGAATAGAGAGATGTTTCACTCTGCAATATTATATGCTTAGAATTTAGGTAGATCTATTTAGCATTCATATTTTCAACATTTAATTTTTTCATCTAAAATTATTTGTTTAAGTCAAATAAATACAAAAAATTAGTTCCTAAAATTGCTAATTTAAGAAATTTATCAGAAAATTTAAACTACTATATTTTTTATATGTTCAATTTTTGAACATTAACTTCATTCTTGTTGTCTAAGTTATACATACTTAAAATAGTATTTTGCTTACTATATGATATACAGATAAAATATTATTTAAATGAAATGTACTTTGCATTTATCAAATCTCCTCTAAATTTGTTAAAAATTAATTTTTATTTTAGAATTATGTAGTTTAATTCTTGATTTAATTCATAATCATAAGAAATTATTTAGTTATCAATATAAAATATTATTAGATGTTATTTCTCTTGCAAGCTAAGGTATTTAGAAACACTAGGTTTATTATTTATTAAGCTTTCTTTTATTTAAATTAATTAGAAATTCATTATTTGTATTTCAATAATGCTATAAAGGATTGAATCACAAATGAAAAATAAAATTGTATCTTTCATAAATAAAATTTCTTTTACTTTTTTGAAACACTAGAAGTTAGTAATGTTTTTTGATGAAAAAACTAATTTTTATGTCAATATTGAATAGAGTTAAATATGATTGACTAAATTTTCTACTAAAAATCCTTTACTTTACCATAAAATAATATTTTGTGTTAAATCTTATTCATCATTTTTTGAAATTAAATTTGATAGAGTAATTTCATTATTAAGATCTACCTAGAATTTATAAATATCTCCAAAGTTATTGATTAAATATCCATGTAACCTATTTTTATTGTTAATAAAATTTTTATTTAGGATAGACTAATAAATTTTAAATACTTTTTGCATGTCTTTTATTTTATTACTGTTAAGTTATCTATTTCTAATTTTGGAAATACCTTCTGTAATTTGTCATACAAGCTACCATTTGATAATCTTTAGAATACCAAAGCATATTAATAATCTGTAAATGATAAATAAGACACTATTTATGATAAGCGATCATAATTTATATATTTTGGAGTCAATATTTCTATCAAACATCTATAACATTGTGTTACTGAATCAATAATACTAATACATGATACAAAATCTCCATTAAAAGTTTGAATAGGTTAGAGTAAGCAAAATATATTATATTGATCTATATAAGTAGGATTAGTGCAATAGTAGTTTATGGATTAAACTTTTAAGGATATCTATTCTAATAATTTTTCATCAACAGTTAAAATTATATTGTCAATTGAGGCTGCTGTTATGTATTCTAAATTATAAATTTTAACTAAAAAAAATGTAATAAATATTATTTACTTAACTCATAATCTACAGTATATTGTGTAATCCCATTATCCTCATTAAATATTTAACTTTACAAGGAAGACTGCTTCATAGTTTAATGTTCAATAGCAATTATTTGAAATTTATCATTTCTCAATAAATAAATCAAATTATCTTAATTACTAAAAAAGACCAAGTCAAAAATTACAATGTTTTCAAATTTTATTTTATCAAATTTTGAGATATTCCCTTCAGAAGAAATACAAAATTTAAAAACAGTATTAATATTATAGGTAATTACTTCTCCATCCACATCATAATTTTATAGTATTTTTATATTTATAGGCTGACCTAATTATTCTTGTTCCTTTAAAACTTGATTTAAATTCTCAAGTTCTTATGAAAAAACTTAGCTAAATGTCTAATAGTCATAAATAAGTAATTTTAAATGAGCATTAAATGTAACTAAAAATTTATTGCCTTAACTTTTTATTACTTTGAAGGAAAAATCCTCAGATTAAAATAGTTATGCTTAAAATTATTTTTTTAATTACTAGTTTTCTAAATCAACTATGTTTATCAAATCATTTGTGAAATCGTAATATAATAAATAGTTGTCCTCTGAATCCTCATATAATTAAGTTATTTTTTTACTCTAACTATACCATTTATTTCCCTTATATTCCTTTATTTTTTTTATATTAAAAAAAATGTTGTAAAAAATATCTGAAATAAATAAAATCTTTGATAAATTTAAATTATTTTAAATTTAATTACTTAATTGTAGTTCTATATGATATTAAATGGTTAAAAGCCATTTAAGCCTTGTTATTACAGCAATGCAATCTAATTTTCTCCTTAATACACATATATATTTTATTATGTTTTATATACAAAATCTAATATAAAATCTAGATTGCTTTTTATTGTGAATTAAGTGTAGGCTTTTCTTTTAATATTGATATAATATATGTTATTAAAACCAGTGAATAAAGTAACTATTAATTCTACAATGTCATTATTAAGAAAGTTTGTTGTAATATCAAATTTTTTAATGATACTCTCTAATTAAAGAATTGTAATCAAATCGAATTAAGCTGTGTTTATATTGAATTAATATATTTATACCTCTGGTAATCTAGATGTTTGATCTAATTGTACTAATGCAAGTATGTAAATTTCTTAATTATTAATGTCTTTTAAAATCTTAAATTTATATTCTATGAAAAATAAGTTGAGAGGTATAAAACATCTGCTTTTGCTTGCTAATTAGACTTCTTATTTAGATTGGTTAAAAATTAAATATAGAGGTTCTAAAACAGCTAAGTTATCTTTTTATGGGATTGATGCTTAGAGGAACTTTTAAAATTCTAAAATATCTTCAGTTTTGCAGATTTAAATTTCATATGTAATAATATTTATGAAAATCAAGCTAAACTAATATGAGTTATCATCTTGGTTTTATTAGTTGTTGTTTATAATTATGCATTCGTTAAATATTTAGCTACAACTTGCATATACCACTTTTTAGATTTCTAATGGATACATAAATATATCACTTTAATCTAATAAATTCCTAATTATCAAATAATTTAGATAATTTTATTCTCTTGTAATGAAGATGTATTAATAATCTTCTTCAAACTAAACAAATAAAATTTATTCCGATTAGTAATATATATTACGTATAATAACTCCTGAAGATACTTCATAAACATTTATACTGTTAACATTTTGTATAATCACAATCCCTAAAGTAGAATCAGACAGTTATTATGGATAATTATCAGGAATAATAATATTTTATATTTGATAAAAAGTGCTATTTTAGTAATATATTTATAAGTTATCTATTTTCCCTTTGAAATTTCCTTAATCCAAGCTCCATGTTTGTATCTAAAACAACTCAGGAAATTATATTGCGATAACATTATACTTTTCAGAAATTACTACTATTTAAATTGATAATTTAAAAATAGAGGTAGAATAAAATAATTTACCATTTTTTATGTTGGATAGAAGTTATTAGCCTATTTTTCTCATCTTTGGGCATTCAATAATTTGATCACATGATTTTGTTTGAGAGTTTGGCAATTAATCATAGGATGAGCAGCTAGTTTAACAAGATCCCTTTTTGTTATCATAAAATAAACCTATTTCACAATTACTCACGCATAATGTATTATTTTAGTTTAATTAATAGCCTTCATTACATTTACTACAAAAAGTTTATGTATCAAGAAGCTAATCTTCATCATAGCAAGATAAGCAATTAGAGGGGCAGTTAGATAACCAAACTATTTGAGTTTAAAAGTGCAAAATAATTACTATTATCAAATAATATTTAATCATTAAATAAAGCTTTAAAAATAGTGATTTCTTATAATTATTTTTAATATAATTTAAAAGTAACATAAAGAAACTAAGATAATGAATGATAATTAATATTTTATTAACATATATTTATCTATTTAAAAAAATAGCTTTGAAATATGATAAAAAAAAAAAGTCAATTTTAAAAATACAAATAGTCTTAAAGAATTTTTTGGAAAGAATTAAATTTTATAGGGAATTAAATATTTTAAAATTATTAAATCTTTTAAAAAAAATATTTTTAAAAATTACTTAATAAAATTTATTTAAAAAATTAAAAAACATTATTAAACAATAAAAAATAAATAATTTAACAAATAAAATTAATTTATTTTCATTATTTTTATAAATCTACTTTTGGTTATATTATTTCCAAAGAATAAGATGAGCTTGAATGAATCGAAGCTTTTTATTGATTTTTATTTAAATCTAAAATACTTTTAGGTTAAAAATGTCTTTACATCATATTATTTTTTGATTCATTGCTTTGATCATCAATTTAATCTTTGTAACATTATTTTTTTGGGCTAAATATTGAGTTTAAATTTTAAGAAAAATCTGAGGACAAAAAAACCTCTTATTATGAATCTTTGTCTTAGATTTTTGAACCTGGATAAATCTAAGGAATATTCTTGATTGCTGTGTCTATTTATACTGGAGAGTCTTCTTATTTGGTAATAGATACATTTATTTTACTAAAATTAATTGATTTTGGTCTGTTTTCTTCTGTTAATAAGAACTTTCTTGATTACATTGAGCATATTATTTAAACTGATTTTTTAATAAACATCCATTTCTTAAATGTGGCCATTTAATTCTTTTTTTAATATGTATCTGCCTTAAGTATGTATTTGAGAATACAGAATCTATTTTTAAGCTTAAATAATAGTGGCAGTATTTTATCTTTCAATGAAAGCTCAAACCAAGTAGCCAAGAATATTTAAACAATGTAAAGAAGATAACCAAAATATAAGATAAAAATTAATGATTAAATAATATTGTTAATAATTTTGCCTTTTTCATCTTCATAGTCTTATTAAATCTCAATAAATTCTAAGTTTAATATAATAATTAAAATTAATACAACGTTAGTGATTATATCTAATTTCCAAACTCTATACTCTCTGTAGGGTGATCTCTTATAAATCCATATAAGATACAGTATTAATAAAAGCATGCTAAAATGATTGATGGTAAAGTATATTGTTTAACCTATTGTTATGGAAATAGTAATAAGAATTCGAAAACTTAACCTTACAAACTCCCAGTAGAAGCATTTTTTTTTAAATTCTTGATAAAATACTCCGTATTTGAAGAGTTATTTAAATTAATCAAGATCTTTTTTTTGTTTGATAATCTGGAATAAATAGTAAAGAGGAATTCCAAACCACACAATTAAGCTTGGAAGTATTATGAAATATATTTAATCTAAATGATTGTTACTAAAGCATTTGTGCTTCATATCATTTAGGATGTACAAATTATTGCCAATATTACGGCAGGACAATGAAACAAATATGTTTAGTATTATATTTGGTTACATCAGAAGAGATATGATCTAAAATAAGGAATATAAAAAGTTCCTTATGCGTTTTATTATCTTTAAGCTCAACAGCAAATAATAAATAATGCTTAAACAAATTTAATAGACAAATGGAGTCAACACAAGCATCAAAATCCTAAAATTGTTCAATTTAAAATCATATTGATCCTTTTCTTTAAAAAAAGTATTTAAGTAAATGCATTGTAACCTTTCCATAACAGACTAAGGCTATTTTCCAATCACAACATCAAAAGGTATGAATTTCAAAGGAAATTTATTTATTTGATTAACTACTGAAAATATTTAGATGAAGTAGACCATTATTTTCACTAGCTCGAAGTTTACTTATATTTCACAGCTCTTTGAAATGCTTAGAATTCCCATTCTTCTCATATAATATCCTATCTACACATATTTAAATTACTTATTTAAAACATAAGTTTACATAACAAGAAAAATAAATGTTAAAAAGAATATTATCCCTAAATGAATTTTAAACTCTAGTTCTGTTATGTTATTACATTCCACGCATTTATACATCCCAAGTTTAGCATACCTATTTAATATTATTAGAATATTTACCTTATAAACTATTAATTATTCAAACATGAAATTTTTTTTATTAAATATTTATTTTTTGTTAAAAATCAATTATTTTGCTCTCTTAGTAAAAATCATATGGGTAATTAATGAATGAAATATTATGGTGTTGATTTATAATCTTGAAAAATAGAAATAAAAAAATAAAAATCATATTACCACTTATTTTAAATGTTTTTTTACTCTTCACAAGATTCACACAAAGGTCCAGTATAACCTTCGTTACATATTTTTGTTTAGTTAAAATCTTAGGCTAAGCAATTATTGCTTTTACATTAATAAATTGAATCGTCATTTATGCTATATCTCCAAAAACCATTTTTTAAATAAATCTAATCTCTAAAGCAGCTTAAAGCCTCCTAAGGACAAGGAAGACATTTTGCATCTCTTTAATACTCTCCTTGATTTGGTTCAAACTGAATTTAAGGAGTTTGCAGTGAATAGGAACCAAAGTCGCATGGAAGACATTGATAATGCTTTAACTGATTCTAACTGATAATTTCTCCTTTCTGACAAGCACGGAAAAATACTGCAAAATTTATTTCACTTATTGATTCTTATTATTCTTCAGAGAGGTCAGAAATTTTAATTTAAAAATTAATTTGCTAATTCATAGATATGTTTTATGAATAATTAATTTAATCTTATAAAAGGAGCTGTTTCATATTAAACTAAATGTTTTCGAGGAAGAAGCCCTAATCAATCGATGAATAAGAAAGTAAATTTATCATAAAATTAGAATTCACATCTAAAAATTTTTCATCATTCTTTGTAGAAATTTAAATGGTTATCTTTTATAGTTCTTCTTGTATTACTTAGGGATATTAAGAAATTTAACTACTGATTAAAGTAAATAGGTTCTATTCTTCATCTTCTAAATCTAATAAAAAAGAAAGGAGAGCTCCAGGTCGTAGAAGTGTTATAACATGTACTTATTCCATTTAAATTCCATACTCATAATCAACTCCTCTCTGTTCTTATTGATAATCAAAAAAATTATCTTTAAGCTTTAGCTTAAACTTTTAAAAATCAGCTACTGTGTTGCCAGTTATTTCTGCTTTGTTGTCTAAAAATTATATAATATCATCGCTATCGGAATTCAATTTTAAATTAGTAGCTGATGTTAATCTAATAGCGCCTCCGATAAGAGCCTTATTAGATTTAAACAGTATTAAAGCTCTTAGAGTTACTTAAGAATTTTTTAAATATAGAGCTCCTCCTGATGCTAAAGCTTTGTTTTCAGTAAAATTCGAATAACTTATTATAGCTTCTTAAGTATCTGATATGTATAAACAACCGCCTTCTAAAGATGTATTATTATAAAAATAAATATCAGAAATTTATAAAAGTTGATTCTCTGCAATATTGATAATTCCTTTACTATAAGGAGATTTATTAAACTAGATATCTCCAAATAATATTGTATTTCTTATAGATTTTAAAAAAATTAAAGAGTTAATATCTACTAAATTACTTTAATCTTCAATTTCAAAAATATTATGAAACAAAGTTAAATTGTACACATTGATTTAATCGTTTTTTATCTCTATTTGTTAGGATTGAGTTTGATATTAGTTAGAATAAAATAATAACTAGACTTAGTTATTATTTAAGAAATTCAAAGATTATATTAAGCATTAATAAACCTTTTAAATGATTATAAGACAGGGAATCTTCAATTTTCCTGTCTTTAAAAGTTCATTTTATGCTTATTAATTTTTATTATCTTATAAAGTAAAATTCGTTATTTAAATATTTTTTAAAGTATTGGCAATATAGAGTAAAGAAGAAGAATACCCTATTTCATTTAAAAATATGTTAGCATTTTTAATTTCTAAATTTACTGAGTTCTCAATAAAAAATAAGTTAGAATTTTCCAGAATGCATTCACTTATAACAATATTTTCTATTATTACATTTTCAACCTAGTAATTTCAATATAAAAAATAAATTCTATTAACATCTAAATAATGAGTTAAATTAATTTGGCATAAAAAATATTTTGGCACTTCGAACTAATTTATCTCTACTGTAAATTAGTAAAAAATTTAAATTAAATTTATTATTTTGGGTGAAAATTATTTTTAAAATTTGAAAATTAGACAAATTTTTCCTTAGAGTTTTTTATTTGATATGCTGAATTAATAATTAAAGGTATATGCAAAATTTTAAAAATCTAAATAAAATAATAATTAAAATTATTTACGTTTTAAATGTAGAATAGTATTGAGTTTTTCAAGTTAATTTTATTCAAAACTAAATTTTTGATAATAACTTTTTATGAACCTTCAATTTGGTAAATTGTTTTAGATAGAGTTTGATTTCTTATAAGGATATTTTGTAAAACTATAGATTCTAAAGTTTAATTAATAAATTTAACTATATATTCTTTTTTAAAAATAAGATCATTCTACTTTTAGAATTAATTTGGAACATAAGTATAACTTTATAATTTTGGTGCTTACAATGCATTATTAATCCTAGTTAAATTTAAAGAAATATTTATTAAACTTAGATGCTTTAGATTCTCAATATTTTGAAGTTCAAAAAGTTTTAGGCTCTAAAAATTAAAGTTTTCAATTTGTGTTGGATCAAATCCATTTTAAGCTAATCTTAGTTCATCTTGAATTCCTATTTCTTTTTGATGGACTCTAATACCTAAAAGAAAATCCTATAAACCTAATTAAGAGAAGAAGAATTAATAGTTAAAAAAACAATTTATATAGATAAATTTAGGTATTGGTTTGATTAGTGATAAAGATGTTTATATGTTATCTATATGGTAGTTTAGTTGGTAATAATTATTTAAAGCAATATCTTGATAGCAACGATAATGATCTTTCTAAACTTTTGTGCTGAAACTTCTAGAATATATTTAAGTAGTATCTTAACTAATTAGTAATATTTAATTATTATTTTTTATTAAATCATAAAATAAAATTTCTTCATCGTTAGTTTGGAAATTTTATATCAGCTCAACTTATATTGTAGCATCATATCCGTAAGTAAATTTAAAAATACTTATTTATTAATTAGAATTTAGCAGAATAAATTAAGGAGATATTTCAATAATTGATTAAATTGTTTCTTGAATACTTTCATTAGTATATATTGACATGAGATACTTCATGTCTTATTTAAAGTGAAGATTAAATTAATAAAGGCATGTCAAAAAGATAAAATTGCTAGTTATCTTGAAAGTAAAATTCGGGCAGGGAGGAATCAAAAAACTGTTTAAACTTACTTTTAATTTATAGTCGTAGCAATATATTTATCGTTTATTAACTTAAATGAAAAATACTCTATTTTAATTATTTTCGAAGTATATTTATAACTTTCCTTTAACAAAAGGAAACGGATAAGGAATTTAGTAATTCATGATGATATTATAAGACTCCTGAGTAATATAGAATACTGACATATTATATTCAGAGTCAACAACAAAAAAAATATTTTAAACTGATTCGCAGTAAAGTTCTATCAAATAATTTTATTCTTCTAATTTTATCTCTTAAATTATTTTTAAGGTTTATTTATCAAAAATAATAATTACACTCTGAAAATCAGAAGCTACTATAAAGCTTGGTAGTATGCACTAATTCTAGCTCTAATCATATTTAAATTAATAAATTTCTTCAATTTAAAAAGTATTATTCAAAAAGAATACTTTTCTGTCTAAAGTGAATAAAAGCAAACCTTAAAATAATTATTTTTATTCGCTATTGTTTACTAAAATCAAAAAATTTTTATAAAATTTTTAAGCTAATATTTGGTATTTATATGCAATTTTTCCTTCTAAAGCAACAAATATATTTCCTTCTTATTAAATTAGCATTTTTTAGTCGCTATCTATATAAATAATATTTGCTTATTCCTGCACATTTCCAAAAGAATAAACATATTTGAATGTATTAGAATCAAAAGAAAGCCTCCACAGTATGTTAGCTTCATCAAAAAGGTAAATATCTTTGGTTTATTCCGATAAATAATAAGATGTTTTTATTCTACCAATGATATTCTATGGAATTTCAATAAAATTAGTAATAGATATCACTCCAATATAAAACTAGTTCCATAATACAAATTAATTTGCTTTTTTTATAAATATTTTAAATAAAATTAATTGAGAAATTTTAAATAAATCTTAAGAAATTAGTTAATTCATAAGAAGGTTTAATTAAAATAATATAATAAAATTGATGGTTATGATATAAAATGTAAAAAATCTAAATTTACTTTAAGCATAGAAATAAAGATATGTTCTCACAGTCTAATTATCGTATTAAGTTGATAAAGAGTATTTTGTGTTTATTTGATATGCTTAAAGAAACCCAAATGTGCTCTCAATTCCTATAATTACACCCTTTTGGGTACACACATATAAAATCTTTGACTTGACATCATATTAAAGTTAAGATGCAAAATCATTATTTGTTTAGATTGGTATTGATTAAACAATTTATCCTGTTTGATCATAAATATAAATTTAAGTCTATAAATTTAACTTAACTGTAACTATCAGTAACCATTTGCTAGAATCTTTAAAATCAGGGATAGTTAAGAATGTTTGAATTAAATTATTTTTAATAGTTACTTAAGGGCTAATTACATTAGACTGATAATTTAAAAAAGCTTGGATTATTTCATTTATTGTAAAAATTAATATTTTTTTCTAGTTTCTTAATATAAGAACAGAAGATAAAATTTAGTATTGCTCAACACCTTACATTATTATTTATTAATAGCTAAAATCTCTTTCGTTGTCTAGATTAATCACATAAATTATTTTATTCATAATTATTATTAAAAATTTAGTTTCACTATTTAAGACGAAAATATTAGGTTAATCTAATACTTAAGCATCTCCAATTAAACCATTTATAGATAAGGGAGTTTCATATTAAAGCATAAACCTATAAATGTAATAACTACTTTTAATTTTCGCTAAACAGAACATAGACTGGAGATTTGGTTCAAACATAAAGCTTATAATTTAATTGACTGAAATGGAATACTATTAATATTCTTCGAGAGTGTATTCACCAGTGTCTTCTTCTATATAAAATTTTTAGAGGTAAAGATTTTAATTTTACAATTAAATTATCATTTTTTGCTCATTCTATAAATATAAGTAACTCATAACACCTTCTTATTAAAATTTTTTAATTTTGTATTATTTCATATTGACAAGCTTGAGCTAATATAAATAAAAGTCGCAAATAAAAAGTATAAAATCATCGTCGTTCCAGTGTATTAAACTGTTAGTTTATAAATCTAAGCACTATTCAATTTCAATATGAGAATCATATATCATTTCATTTGTGCTTAAAGTGTATATAATAAATCCATTGTTTTTTACTTCTATTAATTAGTTTCTTTCATTTAAAATAATTACATTTTTAATTGTGTTTTAATCATTTACATCTATTTATTTTATAATGTACTCAAATTATTAATCAAAGTGCAGTGCTTCTACATCAAATCCTTTATTCTATGCAAAATACATTCTATTGATATAACAAAAAAATTAATAAAAATATTATATTAATTAAATAAAAAGGGATGGATATTTATTTATCTTTAAATATAATTTTTCTAAGTATTTAAAAATATTATTTTTGGTTTTAAATTATTAAATTAAAAATACCTGTCTGATCCTTGCCTATAATAGTGCTCAAAAATATCTTGGGTTAGAATATATGTGGTAGAGTAGGAGTATATCTTTTAGTTGGCATAAATTCTGATAGCAAGCATATTTACATTATCTAAATTAGTATAATACAAAAGCTATTTACTTTAATCATCAAAGAAATATGTTTAATCTTCAAAATAAGATCCAAACAAATCAATTTATGAATTATTTTTAACTATACCAATAAAATTATTTTATTTATTTTGCTAGTTAGTATTTATAACTTAAATATTGCAAATGATAGAAACCTCATCGATTTGTCTTGGATTATAGCATTTTAAATTATCTTTGATTTTTGAACCTAAAATTTAAACTAGATCAGAATTAAAAATAATTATCTCGTTTGTATCACAGCTAATTCCTATTTATTCTATAAAAATTTAGTTATATTTAATTTAAAAAAAATTAATATTTTACATTTTTGATAGTCAATATTGTAGCTAAAAATTATGCTCTAATCATTTCGTTTGTATTAAGTTCTATTTGTATATAATTCGAGTGTTTCAGGATTTATTTAAAATATTGAAAATTCTTTAAGAGATATTAAATACAAAATTTTTGGATTATTTTAGTTATCTGCAAAATAAATAATATCTCTTATCGTAGTCTAATTAAAATTTTCATTAATAATAGAATTTATGATTTTTCCATCGGTTGAAATACTCAATTTTATAATTGTCTTGCTTGAAAAAACTATTAAAAACCTATTATCTACAACATTTTATAGAAAAGCAAAATCAATTAAACTATTCTCATCAGCATTGTAAAATGTATAGTAACTTACAAGCTAAAATGATGTGTAATCATAAATATATATCTATTCATTATCACATAAGATTAAAATTAATTGGGGGTTTTAGAATTATCTAATCATGAAATCTATTGGAAGACAGTTAGTGCTTTCTTAAAAAATTATTTTTCCTACAATTTCATGTTTTTTAAGATCTACTACTCTTATTTCTTTAAGAATTTAATTAAGATAAATAAAATAATTGTTAGTGTTGTCTTCGTACATTTTAGTTATCTTATGTATTTTTAGCTAATCGTAGTTAATTAAGTGAACCTAGTTGTAGTTTCTAATTTCAAATTTTATATTTAGTTAAAGGGCAAATTGCGAAGTGTTTTTAAGCTGTAAAAAAACTAATAATTAAGAATTATAAAAAACTAGTTCTTTTTTTTGCCAAGAACCTGTGAGAAATAATGTAGTAGATATTATAGGAAACTATTGATCAATTGAATATGTATTCATTATAGATTTCTCATTTAAATCAATCTCATAAATTATTATTTTAGTTTGTAGATCGTTAATACAAAATAGTCTCAAAATGCTTTCATCTTAAATATTGTTGTCAAGTATTTTAACAGTGTAAATATTAATTTCTGGAATTATTTCTACAACTCTTTAAAAAGAATTATCTTAAAATATATTCAAAGTTAAGCTAGTTTACGATGAATTTGACTTTTGTTATACTATCGCTAGATTCAAATTCTATTTATTATCTCTTTCTAATTTTATCAAATCTAATTTTGCTATATTTATAGCTTCTTAAAATGGAAGTTAAACATCAATAATTTTTGAGAATAGGGGTATTTCTATCATCTGAATTAACTCGCTTTCTGAATTAACCAAATATGGAATATGATTAGATAAAATTAAATAGAGATTTTATGCTATTACAATTAATTAGTTGATGAATTCAATTTTTTGTAAATCTATTTGCTTGTTAAAAACTCCAATTAAATAATTCTAATCTAAAAAAAAGACTTATAAATTTAATTTATTAGTTTTATCACTATAACTAAAGCATGCAAGTTCATTTGAATATTAGTTATAAACTTACTAAACAAATGAAGAAGATGCTGTAAATCCTATAAATAGGGTCTGTTAATTATGTAACTAGAATAAGAATATCTCTAAAGTCTAAGGATTTAATAAGAAAATATATTGCTTCTCTTTGTAAAAGTAGTGAGAAAATATATTTGTTTCACCACTCTCATATGATTAAATTAAGCTACCTATGCGAGTATCCCAAATATAAATCTTCTTGTTAGTGATTCCAATTAAGATGTCTTTATCTTTCAGTGATTCTTCTAACAAAAGCTTATCTCCAAAGAAAAAACTAGTTAATTTATCATTCTAAGGAGATGCGGAATCTAACTATTTATTTACTATTTAAATTTCTCCTATATATTCTCCATTATTTAAATGCCAAAGCCTTATATAATTAGTACTTTCGAAATATGCTGCTAATAAGTTCTACTTTTTGGAAAACTTAACTATTAATTTAATAAATTAAATAATACGTTTTTTTTATTACTTTAACTGAATAAATAATTTTAATTTGTCATTTAATTTCATATTTTCAATAATTATTTACTGTTATATGCTTCTAAGTCGCCTTCAATATTAAAACCATACTGATTAACGTAGGGACATAGGTTCATAGTTATGCAACTCTTTGTTTTCTCATCGGTATAATAAGAACTAAAATCACATGTCGGTACGCAATCATAAGTCATTTTTGTTTGCGAAAGCTAAGGATTATTAAGACTGCTCAATCCAATATACTCAAGAAAATCTAAATAATATCTATTATCATCGCATATGCTATAACAATAAGTACGATCATTGCTCAACTTATAATTTTCGTTGCATTCCAAGCAAATTAATATTTTATTATCTAAGTTACCTAAATACTAGCATTTGCTACATTTATAGGGGCAATCTATTGAGGAAGTTATTTCTTAAAAAATTATAATTATGATGGTAAATTTTAAAATGTTTCTTAAAGCCATTTATTTAAATATTAAATTTGTAATAATGTAAAAGATTAATTAAGTGTTAACTCAATTTATCAAATTAAATATAAAAACAAAAAAACTCTTATCTGATTTTTTTTTTTCATGTAATTATACTTAAGAGAAAATACATTTTGAATCCACTATTACTAAATTTACTTCCTTTTTACACATTTTATGGTGAAGTAAAACAAAAAATAAAGTTAAAATAAATACTCTTAAATGTGGTTTAAATTCATTGTCTAATTTTAAATTAGTTTTTTAATTTAAAGTAATTTAAGTAATAAATATTCTTTCATTTATTTTAAGTAAAAGTTTAAAAAAAATGGTTGTTTATGGAAATCTCAAATTAACTGAAATTAAAAAATTGATTATCAAAAGAATATTGAATTTGAATGTTTAATGATGAAATTTAGATACTTTTATTCATTTTAGAAACACAAATAGAAATTTTCTATCATTATCATTATTTAGAACAGTAAAAAAAATAAAATTTCTTTATTTCATAATTTAGCTTCATTAATTAGAGTGATCAGTTTTAAATAAAAAAGCAGTGCTTTTAATAATTTGATTTTTACTTAGTTAAGAAAAATCTTTAAAATTGCTTATTTCTGATATTGAGATTTAATCATCCCTATTAGAACTTGATTCACCAAAAACCTTTGATGCTAAGTGCTTTGCTTTAGACTCATAAAAAGGATTAATGCAATCTTCCTCTGTAAAAAAATTATTATTTTGATGTATTATTTATTATATTATTTATGGTTCTTAATTTGGTTAACATTTATGAGGCAGTGAATAATTCTGAGTATTTAGTTTTAATTAAAAGGGTTTAGCTTAGTTTTTTTTAAAGGTTTGATTAATATTTTACTTAAAATACGATAATAAAGATTAATCTATCATGGAAATTAGCTTTTTATCTATTTCCGAATTATTATTAGATGGCTAGTTGATTATTTTGTTAAAAGCATTATGTGCTTCCAAAGCTTTTTCCTCAGATGTTTTATGAGACATATAAAATAAACTCAATTAATTATTAATTTATGTATTTTAACTGCTCAGTTCATCTACCTTTAATTCTTATTACTAATTTTCTTAAGATATTTGTAAAATTATTTATTTATGAAGATTTTTATTTTTAATCGCATTCTAATCCTAAGTTTTTGGTAATTTGAGTATTGGCTTAGGAAGATAGTCAAATAATTTAATTTAATCTTCATTTAGAAGCAAATGCTTTAGCTTTTCTAGTTCTATTAGTTTATTAACAATATTTAAAATATCTATGTGACTATATAATATGTCAGTGCCATATTTAATAATGAGAGATTTTTATGATTGTTTGCTACAAAAAAAATTAAAATATGCCATTATGTAATCTCTCAGTTTGAGTTTAACTTAAGAAAATGATTGCGAAAAGACTTTGAAAATTCGATCTTAAATAGAATTTGTTGCTTCTGATTATAATTTTTGGGAGTTTTTAATATTTTCAAAGTCAACGAGTGTATCTTACTTATTGCTTTAATTTTGGTCACTTTATTATATTTAATTATTTTTAATTTAAAAATCAAGTTTCTGTTTACTTTCTTTTTTTTATGATTTCTAATCCTTTTTTGTTTCTATATGATTAATTTCAGATTAGTCTATGTTAAAAGCTGAATTTATAATTTTTCGATTCAACTCTAATTAAGAAATTGGCCAGCACAATAGACATCCTATTCCAACTAAAACATTAAAAGTACCTCCAAGCTAAGAAAAAAGCATTACTAATTTAGGGTATTACCTGTAATAAGCTATTTCTTTATTCTTTTCATAATCAATATAAAAGTTAAAGAGAAGAGGTGAGCTTCTATCAAGAATCTACTCTGTATCATCATAGTATGAAACTACTCTGTCAATTCTATTGTTTTATAAAATAAAACCATCATCTGTGTGAATATAATTGTTTACTAAATTATAGCGTATTTCTTTTTAAAAGCTCTATCCAGACACCCAAAATAAATTTTTTCCAACTGAAACAAAAGGTTTAGAATTGTTTGTAATTTAGATAATATTATCAATTGTGTATATCCCAAGCCTTGGACTGAACAAAAGCTATTATCTTTATTTAGAATCCAAGCAATTATTACCTGTACACTCTGAAATTTATATATTTAATTAAGCAAAATTCAAAGCTGAAAATTCACCTTCTATATATATTTTTGTCTCGTTTAATCCAAAACAATACAGCTTATCAATAGGAAGCTTAGTAAAATAACTTTAAGTTCCATCAACTTAAAAGTGTTCTAGAGTACACTTAACAACTGAAATTTCTCTTTAACTTACTATAAGATCATACTTTCCAGTCATCTCATTCAATACTCTTTTGTTTATTTGTAAAGTAGACTTAACTGTGTAGACACTTTCATCTATGAAATTGTTGCCCAAAGAGTCTTACAACCCAAATGCAAAAGAAAAAATCTTTGGAATTAAGTAAAAGGGCTCCGGTTAAAAAACATAGTTTTGCTGCTAAATAACTGAACTAGGCTGATTCTTAGAAAATACGACTTAAGAGAATTGTATTATTTAGTACACAATTACAAAAGCAATCAACAAAGTAACAAACCCTCCAAAATGAGTTTTATGATTTTTCTATGAAAATATTCTGAATGTAACAGCCAAACCAAATATATCAACACTCTAAAGTATGTTTTTAATGCAAGAATAGCTTAGATATTTGCACATTTTCTTTCTAATCTCTTAGTGTGATTTATAAACTAATTATTTTTTAAATATAGATTTTAAACTGTGTGATTACTTATTTTTCTGTTTTTATTTAACTATTTTTAATTGAAATTCTAATAATCTTGATAGTAACAAGAGTAGTATTTCATCATCCTTATTTTATAAAATCTGTGTTTCTTTGTAAGTCTACACTCTAAATCCATCAAATTAAGGAAAGCTTTACCCTTAGATTTATAATCTTGATTTATTTCAATCTAAGATTTATAAATAGTGATTTTTATCATCTTTAAAGTATTTATTTTTTGTAGAAGTAACCATTTTTAAGTAAACCACATTTGAAAATGTAATTTCATGGAATTTCAGTTTTTTTATGCCTAATATTTAACTGCAAATATTATATGCATGAACTATTTGGTCTGTTTCAAATGTACTTGTTTTATAAATACCTGTGCAGAAATATTCACAATTGTTAATGAATAACAAAAAGAATATTAAATTAATTAAGTTTAATGAATAAATTAATTTTTAGGTTATTTTTATTATTTCTTTCCTTAGCTAGAACTTCTCATATTAAGTCAAATTAAATTATTTTTATAAAAATTTGTAATATAATTTTTTAAAAATTTTAGTAATTAATTTAAATAAATTAAATGCGGTTTTTTATTTTCATAAAATTATTTTTTTTTCCAATTTTCCTTGTGACAAAATTTAGTTAGATTTTAACCTGCATGATTACTTATTTTTCTGTTTTTATTTGATTATTTCTAATTGAAATTTTAATAATTTTGATAGTAACAAGAGTAGGATTTCATCATCCTTATTTTATAAAATCTGTGTTTCTATGTAAGTCTACACCCTAAATTCATCAAAATAAGGAAAGCTTTACCCTTAGATTTACAATTTTGATTTATTCCAATCTAAGATTTATAGATAGTAATTTTTGTCATCTTTTATGTATTTATTTTTTAAAAGAAGTAACAATTTTTAAGTAAACCTTATTTGAATATATAATTTCAAGTAATTTCAGTTTTTTTATGCCTAATATTTAACTGCAAATATTATATGCTGGAATTACTTTGTCTGATTCAAATAATCTTGCTATAAATATATCTGTGCAGAAATATGCATAATTGCTAATCAATAACAAAAAGAATAAAAAATTAATTAAATTTTATGAATAAACTAATTTTTAGATATTTAATATCCTTGAAGTTCCTTTTCTTAGCTAGAACTTCTAATATAAATTCAAATTAAACTATCGTTTTAAAAATTTATTATTTAATTTTTTATAAATTTTGATGATTAATTTAAATTAAATGCTTTTTTTTTTTCATAAAATTATTTTTTTCCAATTTTCCTAATGATAAAGTGAGTGAATTAAATTTATTTTGAAAATTTGAATTTGAATTTAAGTTGGAGATTGTATAAAAATAATTTTAATATAATTAAATAGGCATTTTAAAAGTAATTAATTATCCTTTTATTTTTATGGTTTTAAATTTAATCATTTTTTCATGAAATTAATTTTAATATGAAAATATAATAAAAATTATTCTTAAACATTAATATTTTCATCATTTTTGAATTATTCATTTGGTTAAGGAGATAATAGAGTCTATTATGAATAAAACATTTAAAAATACCAAATATGTACAAATATTCAAAGCTTATCTTCTTTTAGATAAATATAAAATCTATGTACATAATATTACAAATATGTTATTGATTATGTGAATAGTCAATGCTAATAAAATAATTAATTATACCAAAATATAATAAATTAAAAATAAATGGTAGTTTTTAACTAATAATTCAAAAAAAGAAGAAATTAATATTAAATTCAAAAATTAAATAATACTCTTAAAAAACAAAAGTAGAAGAAATTAAGGATATTATCTTGAAGTCTAATAAAAGGCAAACAAAGATCATAAATAAACAGATTTGAATTATTCAATTTATATTAGAATGAATAACTTTTTCAACTATAATAGAAATGGAAGTGGGGGTTAAAATTTAAATCAGACTATAGATAACAACATTCATCAATAGATTCTTTATTAAGCAGATGATGAACCAGGAAGCTAAAGAAACTATTAATAATATGATAATAGTTATAATGGCTCCTACAATAACTAATTAATTGTAATCTTTGTTTATTTATTTAGTTCGATTTTAAGAAGATTTCTAGCCAAACTTATTCAAAGCATTAGAGCCATTTTTTAATTCTGTTTAGATAATTATATTGTAAATTATTTAGCAAAGCCAAGGTGATTAATTGAAAACTCTTGAAATGCAGAATCTTTAGTAGATAAAAGAAAATGAAACACAAAATAGAACATTGTAATAAAACGATGCTACTGCAAAAAGTGCACTAAAAAAAGGAAAAACCACAAATGAAAAAAAAAAAAAGTAAAAAAAGAAGAATGAAAAAAAAAAAAATTCAAAAAATAGTAATGATAAATCAACTTAGCAAGTTTCAGATACTTTAAATAGTAATGCGGATTAAAAAGAAGCAAAAGCTACTAAATTTAACGCCTACGAATAATAAAAGGCCTTAAGAAAAAAATTTAGATTAAAGCAGTTAGAAATGAAGGGTTATGAAGCTTAATCAGACTAGTAATAAACGAAAATATCTTTTATCAAAAGCCTCCTTTCAAATAATTTGTATTTAAGAAAATCATGGAGAATACTTTTGCTTTTTACTTTTGTAACTCTAATGATGATATTTGCTTTAGTATTCTATTACTCTTTTGCATTCGTAAGAGGTACTCATACATTAGGAAATAATGAATAGGTGGTGTTGAATATAGAGAGCTGTTCTTTAATGATATATGATTTTTCATTGAAAGGTTAGTTAACATTAGACGTTAATTTTTTATCAGCAGGCCATAACATACCTTCTTCAGTAGGTTCAGATGAGAATATTTTCATATAATATACATATCCAGATGCTGCCCTTTAAGGACTTCGTAGTACTTATTCTTATGTAATTATTTTTTTTAATTAATTAATAATATATTCAAATTTATTTTTTAATAGATTTAATCGTTAAATAAAATAAAAATTAATTAGATTTTCATAATTGAATTCAAATAAAACTTTACATATTTTTGTCTATAAAATTAAAATTTTAGAATTTATTAAATGTGGTAGTTATTTTAATTATAAAATATAGAGTGAAGATAATGGAGTCAAAACATTTAATTTCAATAATAAACTAAATAGTTATGAATGCGAAATAGTATTATTTGTATATAAACCTACTTAATTTTAATCTTTGAATATAAATTGCGGAGATACTAACTAGTGCAATATTATTATTTATTCTACATAATTAAGTGCTGCTTCTATGAATATTAAAGGAGTAAATGTTTAAATGAATGCTCCCTATCTAACAGCTGATGTAACTAAAATATCAAATTTCATTATAAATTTCATTAATTTATTCAATAGGTTTTCAATTATTTGAGCATGAAAGGTACAATCGAAATACCCTTCTTTGTTTTTTAAACTGCCGATGTAAATACAAGAGAAGGAGATATTTCTATTCAATCTACTAGTGATATTGATCTAAAATACACTTAAAAAGACCCCTATAACTGCATTTCATCAAAACAAATAACTGATAATACAAATAATGTACTGAATTTATAATAATATCAGAGTAGCATTAAATTTTAATCTGATGTAACATAATGTCAAGCAAGTAATTATTCTAATTTTAAAATAATAAATCTTTTATTTCAAACTTTTTTTATTTGTACATAGTATATCCATGGGGTCTACCTCAAGATTAATAAAAAGCGGATAGCGTTATCGAGTATAGATGCTATAGTAATGAAGTTTTTTTGAAGAATACAGGCTAGAGAACTTCAAAATTAACTGCTTCAAACTCTTATGGAAATATTTTTGTAAATGTTATTAATGCCTAAGGATAGCATGTAGCTGAGTCTTCATAGAATTATCAAATTCTATTTAACAAGGCTAGTAAAACGGACAATCAAGATAATAATAAAAACATAGACTACATTAATATTTCTAATTTGGGTTAAATTAATTTATTAAATTAGACCAAAGAGGCATCAAATCCTAAGATATACGACCCAATATTTGTGTTTGACATAGGCCCAAAATTCACAAGATCAGCAACATTCTAATAAATTTAAGTAAAATATTATGATTTTTGAATTTTGAAATTCAATACATTTTCGTAGAAATATTTTATTCATTATAAAATTGTTTTTAAAAATTAATAGTTTTCATACAATCCAGCATATACTTACATGAAACCATACTGGCTAGGAGAACTTACTTTGACTTTGATGACAACATAAAAATATACTGGTTAGTATACTTTATCTCCAGGCTTCTGCCCATATATTCCAGCACTTTCATTAGAGAAAATTCATAACGCATAATATTTGATAACTAATTTTATGTAATCAAATTAAGCACCATAATATTCATTAACAACTAATGCATGGCAACCATACCAAGATTATCCTGCTTAGAAATTTAATTAGAATGAAATTTTTTCTGGATTCAGAGATATTAGTTTAAACAGGAATCTTGATGAATAATGGATAGGGGTTGATGTCGATTAATCTAAAATTTTCACTGTTACTAATTATGACGTTTCTTATAATAGTAAAAAATTTAAAGAAAAAAAATGTTTAACATATTTAACATAAAAATAGGTTCTTTATGTGCTGCTATTATAGTAAGTTGTGTGCTTTCAGGTATTTTGGGTATTGTATTGCTAGTTATTCTAATGTTTATCATCAATAAAAATTATATATGGGTACTAAATCATATTTAAAGTATACATAAATACTCATAATTAGAAAAAGGAGGAGCAGGAGAAATAGATGAATCCACTTTAGATATTCATAAAAGACGTTTTTATCTTGAATACAAGGTTAATTTGTTATTTTAAATACATAGACATATTTTATTTTAATTTTAAAATCTATCAAATTTAGGAAGAATAATAAATGATTGAGGAATAAAATAAAAAGGCTTAATAAGGAGCTGGAGAAAATCCAGAAACTAAGGAATAAGGATTTGTTCCTAAATACAGTATTACTAGTATATTTAGCTTATTTTACTAGCTTATATATATGTCTCCTCCTCTAAGTGCTTTGATCGACTACATTGTGCTTCTATTACAAAAAGCTAAACAAAATTCAATTAGAGAGTTTTATAAACTACTTTTTAGGGCTAAAAAGCTTAAAGAGTTAAAAGATAATGAAGATGAGGAAATTCATAGCTTGGAAAAAGATTAATTGCTAGGAAACGAAATGAAGTAGCTTTATGAAAAGTTCTGTTATCTAAATCAATACTTAGAAAGAAAATTTGATGATGAAGAAAATTTAAAGTTTTTAACAGATTTGGGATTCAAAATTGTTGCAAGGCTAGATGCATAGACTTAATATTTTACATACATTAAATATAATGGTACTATACCTTAGATATAAGAGTAACCAAATAAGACTTCTTTAGATTAATTCATAAACAGTTGTTGCAATCTCACAAAATTTGATACTGATCGCATTGAATCTTCTGAATTAGATAATTATTACTAAGTAATAAAAAATATTATTTATTCATCCAACATATGATTTAATTTTTATTTTAAATCTAAGGAATTTTGCAATATGAACCATATGCAAAAACTTTAATTAAATGAAGGCGCTTTAATGAGAGATTATGGAATATCTACTATATATTTACCTCAACAATGGGTCGAGAGAGACGAAAGATACGATGTACAAAAGCTAAAAGTGAAATATTTTATTGATAAAAAAAGAGTAGAAAATAATTTTAAGATATTGTTGGCTAAAGATAGCTTTTTATTCAGTATGCTGTATGATACAGAAGATTTCAAATAAGCTCAAAAGGACATATAAGCAGCTACAGGATGGTAGTTTTTTGATTTAATAACAGTATTAGCTCATATTTTAGTTATGGGCTTAATTGGTTGTCCTTTAATGATTCTAGCTATATTTATCAGGGCTTAGCAATCTTCATACTCTCTTATTTCTCCTATGAGATTAATTTACCTAGATACAATCACATATTACCCAAGTTCTATTCCAGCTAAGCTTATGGGAGATAATTGGATTGTTTAGGGAATTGCAATTATCACTCTAATGTTTTGGATTTTATCCTTTTTAGATTTGATTTATTACTATGCTAGCATGGATTTCCCTTAAGAAAAATATTTCAACAAATATAAATTGGGAAGGGGTAAAATAAGAAATTTTTTTACAGGGTTGATGTGGATCATTGTTCTTTTATCTTTTTATTCATTTGCTGTATATTTTTCATTAGTCGCAATTTGGTTAATGCTTAGTGCTATCATCAATCCCAATGCATTCTTACCATATGCCACATCAGCAGCAACATTTGTTACTCTTGTAGCAAAAAAATACAAGTAATTTCATTTTGAGCAGAAAATTTTATGTAATTAATATTTTTTAAATATTAAGGGACTTTGAAGAGATTTCATAGAATGGCTTTAAAATTATTTCTGATTATTTACAGGAAATGGCATAAGGGCAATTCTAAGAGTTACTCAAAAAAATGGATATTCAAGATAATTTAGCAAATTTAGTACCTGTTGATTCCTTAAAAGATATAACAGCTGAAGCATCTAAACTAGGAATTATTGATCCAGCAACTTCAGAAAACATTTAAAATAATCTTGAAATTATGATAAGAGATCCTTCAACTGTTACCAAATTAGGATAAGAACTTATTAAAATATCATAAGATCCCCATGCATTCGCTTAACAGATGACATAAAAGCTTGAAGAAAAAGCAAAGGCTATTATCCAACAATAAGTATAAAACATCATATTTGAATTATTATTAAATTAATTTTTTCTATCAAAGGTAAGTACTATTGATAAAGATCTCAGTAATGAATTAGTCAATCTAATATGGTGTCTTTTGAAAAACCAAAAGGGGGAACTAAAAAATACAGTTAGCTCTTTTGTAAATGCTTTGATTGATACGTTTTAAAAGAAATAAGGTAATTCTTCTCTTAAAACTATTGGTTTTATCAATTTGAAAGGGCCTATTTTCGATTTTATTTGGGAATTTGCTTTCCCTGTAGATAATTTCAAAGGAAATTACTAAGATCACTTAATTAATATCTTTTGTGTTGCACTGGCAAATATAATCAATGTTTGGAATAAAGATCTTAAAAAAATTATTGTCAAAAAATCAAACGATAATAATGAAAATGGCAACAATAAAAACTTGAAGTCACAGTTTTAAAAAATAGATGAGTAATAGTTGTTGAAGGAAAAGCTTATGAAAGATTTAGAAAGAGCTGAATCTGCAATACAAGCTGAAGATGGATAAGAAGAAGAATTAGAGATAGAACTAACTTCAGAAGAAGCGATTAATTTTGCATATAAAAATATTATTTTTTCCGCTATATAAATATGTCGTTCTATCTAGTCAAGCAATGGTGAAGTAAAAATTTAAATTTATTAATAATCCAATTAAAATGTTCTCTTATTTTTATCAAAATAGGTTATTTTGAATTAGATATTTAATCTTGTCTAAAATGGAAGTAAGCTTCCAGGATTCGAAAGTCTCAATTAAGTAAAGAAATACTAAGATGTTTTTAAAATAGGTTATGCTATTTTCAAGAATGATAAAGAAGTAGATTTTGAGGATGTAAACAATGCTTTTAAATGCTTCCTAAAGAACACTGGATTAGAAGGTAAAATAAAGGAGATTGCAGGTGTTGGTATTTTAGATATATTGAAAATTGTTGAGGTCATAATTCAAAGCTTTAAAGGTTAAAGTAAACTAACAGCAAGCAGTTCTATTAAGAAGGTAATTTAAAGCCTAATAGGTTCAATTAAATTTGCAGATAACAAAAATAAGATCAGAAAAAAAGAAATTAAATAAGCTAGTGAAATAACAACATAAGAGGAATGCCTAAAAATGAAAGATGATGTTAGTTAAAGCTTGGATGAAACCAAAGCAACTTAAAGTGAGTTAGAACAATAAATGCTTAAAGCTAAGCAAAATGAAGAATACTATGTAGAAAAACTATAAGACAGTTTTGATTATCTCAAATTATACTTAAGAGAGCTTGAGTAGCAAAAGCAGTAAAAATTAAATAAATCAATCCAAAGCATAGAATATTCCAAGGCAGAAGATGTCATTAATGTTCTTCAAAACATTATCAAAGAAATTTAAAAAATCGATGAAAATAAAAGTTAGCAAATAATGGAAGAAAAAACCTAACTCATCTAGTAGTTTCGTAAAATGAAAGATTAAAAAGATAGAGAGTATAGAAAATTGTAGGAACAAGAAGACAAAATGGTACATCTTAAAAATCAAGTAAAAATAATTTTAACTTAATTGTATTTATAAATATTAATTACTAAAAAAGATTATTGAAGTCTTAAAATACTCAAAAGAATAGAAAGAAAGTGAAATTAATGATATATAATAAGAAATTAGCAAGTTTTACAACGAAATAAAAACTTTTGAGAATCAAATAGATAAAATTGAAGAAGAAATTCAAAGTTAAATTGGTAAAAATAATTAAAAGTAGAAATAAAGAAAAAATAAATTTGATGAAGATGAAGATGAAGATGAATATGATGATAATGATGATGATTATGATTGTGTACTTAGCGAAGAAGGAGGTATTCAAGAACTTAATTCTACAAATATTCGCCGTAATAATTAAAGATTACTAAATAATAATGAAGAAAATGAAACAAAAATGAAGGGTAATTTATTATCATATTAAACATAAATTGAATTTTAAGCTATTTTAATATTTTTAATAAAATAATTAAGAACAGCATATATTGGGCTTAAAAATGAAAATTTAAGATATAGAAAATTTAAAAATTTAATTTAAAAAAAAAATTACAATAAACTAAAATAAAATTGAATCTATAAATCAATAAATCAATAAAATCGAAGAATAAATTAACATAATTGAATATGGGAGCTTAAATAATCAATGCGAATTTCAATATGATTCTGAGCAAATAGCCTCAGGACCTGTTAACAAATAAGTCGAGGAGTAAATTTAGTAATTCCAAGAATTATTTATTCAACTTTAAAATCTCCAATAAAATTATCAAAACCAACAAGAAATTTATGATGAGATAGTAAATTAAATTTCACAAAATATGATGGATCAGGAAAATAAAGATTATGAAATAAAATAATTAAATGAGAACAAAAAATATTATTTAGGTGATGCTGAAGCTTACATAGAAGAATATAAAGCTTGCTAAAGGGCACTTAATAAAGTTTAGTAAGATAAAATTGATTTGCATGAATAACTTGAAGACGAATTAGGTAAGAGAAATAATTAGTTTTATGATTTTTATATCTAAAAAATTTTTATATAAGAAAAAATAAGCTACTATGAAAAATATATCAACAGCTTGGATGACCAATTATAAGTATTATAAGGAGAAACGCGAGAAAAAAACTAAAATTATGAAAAAGATTACAATTCCTAATCAGGTAAAGGAAAAAAATAAAACGAATAAGCCCAATAAAAAGAGGATAAAGATAGTTTGTTATCATCAGGGCTTACAGTTATGCTTAACCTATTTAGTGGTTCAATTTCAAATTTATAATCCGATTTAATTAAAGAGCTAGGTTCATTCTTTAAATTAGTTTCTGAACACGAATATATTTAAAATAATAACAAAATATAAAAAATGTTTAAATTTTTGCATGATCTAATTCTAGATGATTCAAAAGGAAGTTTAAAAAACAAGGGAAAAGAAAAGTTAAACAACTTTTTGAGTCTTTTAAGTCTAATAGATGTATTTTTGAATGATTCAACAATAGCAGCTGGTAAAATAACTAAAAATGGTAAAGAAAACCTTATAGAAAGTGAAGTTGCTAAATCATTGTAAATAGTCTTTGTTAGCAGATTTGAAGGATTTGTTAAACAAAAAGCTATAGATAAATACTTAAAAGGATCAGATCTGCTTGAGCTTATTTCTAAAGTTATGAAACTGAAAGAGGATGTCATATTGGGATTCATGGAAATTTTATTAGGATACAAGACTAGTAAAGATGTTTATACCTTTATCAGTTTTGCTGCATAATTAAATAAGGTAATTAGTTTGATTTTATTGATGGTTAATATCAAATAATTTATTTTAAATATTTTCATGGAGGATAAATATTTTCTTTTTAATTAAATAGATAAAAGATAATAAGGTCAATGCATTCATTCATCTCTACAACCTTTATTCATCTAAAAATCCAAGTGAATTATTTGATGCTCTCACTTTCTTTAAAGTAACAAACAACGTTTCAGAATAATTTGTATAAATTACTGTTAAAGAGCTCGTTTTGGTGGTATTATTCATGAGAGAGTCAATAGATTACAGTTATGTCAAAACAATTTTTATAGATAAATTATAATTGGATATTGATAAAAATGAAGAGTATATTGCTAAAGTTTCAGAAATAAAAGAGTTAATTAAAAAATCTACTGAGTTACCAAGCTAATTCAAGAAGATATTTGAAATAGAAATAAAAGGATACTAGTAAGCAAATACTCTTTATACAGATTTCAAAGATATTAATAGAAACTTTGAAATTTTACTTGAATAAGCTGACTTTAATTTTTTCAAGAAGTTTTTGTCAATTAGAAGCATACCTCTAATTGAGGATCCTACATAAAATACACTTGTGAAGAGCTGTATCACAGATATATCAGATATGCTAAATATAGATTACTAATCTGTAGAATTATTCATTAACTTGCTTACTTCTTCAAAATCAAATAAATTAAAATAAGCTTTAGATGGCTTATAAATATTAAAGATCAATCCTAAGAGTGATTAAAGTGATATCAATAGTTTTGTTGATTTTACTTCTTCTATTTTAGAAAAAATAGAATAAAAAAATTAAAATATTACAAATATCTCGAAAAACATTTTTTCAGATAATCTACCTAATTGCTTGCTGAGAAAAATACTTTATCATGAAGGAGTTTCAATCACATATGCTGATAGCTTAGAGTTATTTGATATTTATAGCAATAAAAAGATTCCATAATCAATAAAGAATTTATTAGATTTTAGATATGGTATGACTGGAAATAGGAAAAGAGATATCTATAAATTTTTATATCCTTTCTAAAAAGAGGAAATAGATAAAGATTACAAAAACTTTAAAGTAAATTAAATTTATTTTTATTTTAAATTGCTTATTAATTTTAATTATTAAAGAAATCCAAATTAGAGCAATAAGGCTTAATCAAAGCTGTCTAAATATTATCTATTAATGAATAATCATTGAGAATCCAAACATTCTTGCAATATTTAATTAAAACTAAATAAGATGCTCTTTTAATGACAAGCTGCTTATTAGTATATTTTAGTGGACGTTCAAGTAATATTGTTCTATATATATAGGATAGTAATGAAAAAAAATAAAAGAAAGTGAGTATAGAATAGCTATTATGCATATTACTGTAAGTGAAATAAGAATTTTTCGAAGCTATTCATACTTATTTCCAGGAAGATACAAATTATTGCACCTGCACTATGATTAAATTTTATCGTTAATTAGATTATTTGTAGCAATAAGCTCGTGGTGATGAAAACACTATCTTAGAAAATAACATAACAGTTTCAGATAAATCTGTAGAGTAATATTTAAGACTGATCAATCATTTGCAATTTAATACATCATTCATATCTAAGGATACAAAGATTTCCATTGAAGCAGTGGAATTGGTTTCAAATTTGATGTATATTAAATATTCTAAAACTGAACAAGAGCGTAACACAATTTTTGAATAAATGAAAAACAATACCTATATTTCTAAGCTTTTTTCTTAGTTAGGAGTAAATCATTAGGAATTTGTAACTTTAGTCAAAATAATGTACTTAGATTATGAGCCAACAAACGTAAAATGGCTTTCTAAATCACTTAAGTTGCCACCATAATTTAAGATAGATGGATTATAATAATTAATAATGCTTGATTAAATGGTACCTGTTTATGGTGAATCATCTTAAAATAAGAAGTTTTTAATAAATTTAATTAAAACTAACAAATTTGTTAAAAGCTTTAAGATAGATACTACTTGGGCAGAAGTGGCTTACATTTTATGTAAAGGAGATTTCTGTCTTCTTTCTAAATATTAAGATAAGCTCATTCCACTCAAGTACCCTACTAATATAAAATTAGAAGATTACATAAAAGATTTTTACTCTAATAACAATAGATAGCCTTAATAAAAACTTACTTTAACTTAGGCTGTAAATGCCAAAGAGATAAAATATATGTCTTTAGTCTAAGGTTTAGCAGGGTAATTTATATATATAATAACAGGTCTTTTTTCTTTTACTTAACAATATTTTTTCATCATTTATTTTTTTAAATAAAAAATTTATAATACTAAAAGTTTACTTTCATGTAGAAATTCAACATTCTAAACAACTGAATTCCTCTATTAGCTTTATACTTATTTAAGCTAAAAATATGTTAAAGATGAGCAGATAACTATAGAAGATGGGTTAAAAAAAGGTAACACTTTATAATACGCTATTTATAAGTTTACTAAAAGCACATTTATTAGTCCTGTTTGGACTTTATTGATGATGGGTGATTTAAATACTTGGGAGTTTTTAGCTTAAAACTATTACCTAGTGAATAACTGTAAAAACTCTTATCTTAATCCAATCTTAGCTTTAGTTTATGTCCTTAACTTTAGATCGAATCCTTTGATTGTTAAACAGCTGCTTATTGATTTAGAATATGCACAAAGATCTTACTAAATTTAAATTGCAAAATTTAAGAAGGATAACTACAAAAGAGCAGAAAAAGAGGAGGACCCTAATTATGTCGAATAGTATTAAGATAGTGATGAAGAGATTAAAGAACAGATATCAGAGGATATAAAGAAAAAAACTAAAAATTAAAAATAACCTAATAAAGACTAGGAAATAAAGTTAACAAAAGAATAATAAGAAAAACTTTAATAGCTAGAACAATAGATTATAAAATGTAAAACTCAAATTAATGAATTATTAAAAAATAGCTTAGAAGAAGAGGGTGAAAAGTAAATTTAATTTAAAGTTTATATTTTTATAAGTATTAATTTAAAAAAAATAGTCTATTTGCCATTGCTGAAGAAATTAATTTTCCTTAAAAAGTAATTAAAATGGTTTTAATTTATGACTATGATAATGAACAAAAGAAGAAAAATTAAAATGGTAAAAAATAATTTGATCTAGAGGAAGAGGAAGATGAAGATAATGATAGATTGACATATGAGCAAATTCGTAAGGCTTTTGAACCACTAAAAAAGGATTTGTAAATAATTTTAGACATCTCATAATTTTTAAAAATTTGAATCTTTTGTTTTTTAATAAGGTAAAAGAATGAGAATATAACAGAATAAATATTAGAATTTGAAATTCTTAATGGAGTTTTCGAGCAAATAGCCACATGTTTCTACACAGATCCAAGAAAAGAAAAAATGGATTTAAGCAATGAAGAAAAATAATTTACAAATAGTTACTGCTTACACACACACAGTTCTAGCCCTTTGATGTAAATGATTGTTTTGAGTACAATAGCCCAACTCAAGCAATCATATTATGGTTTTTATGGATTTACTGAAAGAGATGAAGAGCATTATAAGTAAGTGACATTTGCTATTGATCTAATCTTGGGAACATTAGAAAAATATTTTTATTTTGATGATATGATGGAATTCTTCCCTCGTCATAGACTTATTCCTTTAATTGTAGAATTAAAATGATTTAATTTTTTATTCAAATTTATTAATTTAATAATATAAAAATATTTTTATATAAATACAAGGGTCTATCTGTTGGTTTCGCTATTGAAACAGATAATATACTCTTTTCAATTACGTCTATAAGTATATTTGGTAGATTTTACAGAAGAAAAGTAATTTCGGAGCTATGCACGAAAATATATTCTGAATTATTAAAAAGAGATGATTAAATTAAAAATGGAGATGATTCAAAATTAACTAAAGAAAAATTATAAAAAATTATTTAATTAAAAAAATTTAATTTGAAATATAAATACTTTCAAGAATATATTATGGATGATTTATAATAGTTATTTGATTAAACTTATAATACAAATTCATTTTTCAAAGGAATTTATTATGAAGAAGTTTTAACCTCACTAAAAGACAAAAATATTTATAAACTAATAGATAATTATGATGAATTGATGTGGGATAGGTATTTTAAAACACTTTAACTCAAGATTTTTTAAATAAAATTATATTAATAGTTATGATACCGATGAAATGATTTTCCACATGGTTGATCCTAAATCTTTTTATACAAATTACAGGCGTAATTAATGTATTGATAGAGATACATATGATGAAATTGATATCAACTCAGGTGAAAGCAATAAAAAGTTATTTGAATATTTAGATGATTATGCTGATGTTGCTGAATCTGAAAACTTTAAATTCCTAATAGATATATATAAAGAAAATTACAAGTCTTTGAATAATCACGACGACTTCACTTAAAATTATGGACAGGTAAGTTTAGTTTTTTTTTTGTATTTTAATCTTGTAAATAACTTTAAATAAAATGCTTATTTGATGATGTTTAATATCATTATTTAGCTTTTAATTTAATTATTTATTCATAATATTATTTCACCTAATTAATAATTATTTGTATTTATTTTTTAATAAATTAAAAATTGCAGCAATTTTTTAATAATTTCTTTAATAAATTAGGATAGCAATATGTTTTTTGGAACACTAATTTTAAATGGAATTATATATTAAATTAAAGATATAAAACTGGAAGACTTTTAACATAATTTAACATCAGCTTCTCTTTATATGACTAGTAATAAAAAAGCTCTTTCAGAAATTCTAAGTTTGTTAATAACATGTCTTTAAACTACATTTTCTTCATTAAATGAATTATTAAATGACTCTGAAGAAAATATACAAAGCTTTATTAATCTGGCTATGGGTAAAAGTATTAACTAATCAAGGGATTTAGAAATCCTTTTAAGTAAATCACTTTTATCTGACACTAACAAAGAGTAAATAACATTTTATTAATGTTTCATTTAAAAAATGTTCTTAATTAAATATGATTAAAATATTGAAAAAATTGGTTTTTTTTAGTTAAATAATGTTTAAAAACTATTAGAAAACTATTAAAATATATGCTTAATTGATATAACGAAAAAAAAAAAAATTTCAATTATAAAATTATTTATTAAATAAATTAGAGTTTTAAATGATTGCGTATGGGCTTATTAAGGTGAAATGACAGAATATTTAAAATTAATATAATATTCACCTCTCTTCTAGCAATCTCAGGATTCAATTGATAAATTCACAGAATTCCTCTATTCATTTGAAAAGGTATTTATTTTTATTTTAAATTTACTTATTAATAAATACTTATTTAACCTAAATTAATTTATTATTAGAGCTAAATGCACAAGAATGCTAATAATCCCTATGAAATAAACTACTTTGATTTATCTAATTTATCACCTAACAGAGAAAAAGCTTTGGAAAAAGCTTAGTAATATCTTTGGAAAATAAGTTAAAGTCTTTGCTATTAAAAGTAGTTGTAAGAAGATCAAAAGAATGATCCTGACTCAGTTAAATACTCAATTGAAAGTTATATACGTAAATATATTTATAGAGATAATTTGAAAGTAGAGGATAATCATATGTCCCAGCTTCTTTAAAAAATTCTTTACAATGATTGGAATTTCTTAATTTCAAAAGACAAAAATATATTACAGTAATTTCAATTAGATGTTTTTTTATTAATTTTAACATTATCATTTTATTTTTAAAGAGACTCCTTTAACATGATATTTGATATTCAGAAAGATGTAGATTGCTTAGAAAAATTGTAGATTTTAGCTCTAATAAAACCTCAAAAATTAGGTTTAAAAATCTAAGCTGAGAATTTAAATGATTTAATAAACTTCACTAAGGTATATTTTAGTCGTCAATTAATTAATTTTAATTTGTATATCAAAAATTCTTAGGTAAGTAACATGATAGTTGCAGGGGGTGACTTATTCTAAAGATCTATTAAGGAATGTGAAGAATTAACTAAAAGTTAATAACTTAAAAGCACTCCCTATAATATAATTAATAGGAATTCAAGTTTTTTAGTTAAACCCCAATAAGAATAATAATTTAATTTTATTGAAGCTAAGTATCTTCATTTACTATTAAGTTTATCTAATAACTCTCTTGTTCATATTTTAAATTGCTTAAATACAACTGAGGAAGAATGGAGTTATGATTTGAAGGAAGAGCAAGAAGAAGAAAAATTAAATCGTAAATTCGATGACTAAAATAAATAGAATACAAAATATAAAGACTAAGAATAGGAAGAGCAAATATACAAATTTAAGGAATACAATAAACTTAAAAATGAAGCTCTAAATGGATACAGAGTAAATATAATTTGATTTGAATAGAAAATTTATTTTTTTTAAATAAAACAATATTTTATCTAGAAGAAAATTAATTAAGACAATAGCTACTTAGAAAGGAAAAATAAGAATATTTCTTATATTCTTTAGTCACTTTACTTATGGAAGAATATCTCTCATATTAATTGGGAAACTATCTTAAAGAATCTTGATAATTTTATAGAATAACCTTTCTAATACAAGGAACTTAAAACTTAAATAGACTTTTTATATAGTTATATTGAATACTTATCAATATTACCAGCTATTATTTTAGATAAAAATATCAATGATTAAAATAAATCTAACTTTTAATAAATTTTATAATCGTAAAATTTTTAAATTATATTTGAGAAATTAAAGATTTTATTAATTGTTTATTTTTAAATACAAATAGAATAAAATTAAGAAATTTAGATACTGATATATTTACTAGCCATATAGTTTATGAAAACAACTCAATTTTTATGGTTTATTAATCTTATGAAAATTTAATTGTCTCTTTAGCAAAGAAAGCTTAGAAATATCAGTACATTTTATAGGGAGAAGAAGAATATATTGATTATGATGAAAATAGTTTTAAAGAAACATACTTTTTAAAATTTGGTATTTATTTTTAATATTTAAAGCATTTTTCTTATATTTTAAATCTTATTAGTAAATTGTGAAGGTGTCTATTACTTACTTTGTTTCTTAAATGGAAGCTTCTTAAAGGAAATTGAGAAAATTCATCCATTAATAGAATATCTCTCTAATCTTTATTTCAAAGGACTCTAAGCTATTCATACTTAAAATCCTGAACCCATAACAAAATATCTAAATGAGTGTATCGATAAAAAAGATTCTTTCATAAATGTTATCTTAAAAGAAAATGATAAATATGCTAAAATTTTCAATAAAATCCTTGATATAATATTCACCATTTCATTTTTTACAATGAAAAGCTCGAAAATAAGTATGGATTAAAAAAGTAATATTCTAGATAAAGTAGATTAATTGCTTGTTGATGTTGCTAAGGATTTGCTATAAGTAAGTGAAGAAATTGTGAACATAGTTTATGCTGTTTTTTACCTTATTACTAACTAAAAGATGAAAAGCAATTCGAAGTTTAAAGATAAACAAGCATGTTTAGTTGTAATATTTTAATTTATTGGATTTAGGCAATTATTAATTTTCAATATCTAAATTTAAAACTTTAAGTTGGTTTTTTTTAATATAACAGATGCTCCTTAAAATAGCATTTGAAAATCCTGATTTATCAGACTTCTTCTTTGGATCTCCTAAAACTGGTGAAAGCTTAGAGTAAATAGACAAGATGATAAATACTATAACATAGATACTGTAATCAATTTTAGATAGGCCTTCTTAATCTATTAATGATAGCGATTTAGTGAAAGAAGTCCTTAAGCTAATAAAATATGCCAGTAAAGGAAATATAGATGTAAGTATCATAGAAGATGTGATTGCCATTCTAACAGGAGATCATTAGAGGGTTTTTAATATATTAAAAAAGTTTGAAATTGTTGATGAGAATAAAATTGCCTTAATTTAAAGAGCTTATAATTAAGTAGTGGATATGCCTATTTTTAATTAAAAAGACAAAGCTATCACAGCAGGTGGATCATAGGGATAATCTGACAAAATTAAAGAAATAGTAAAGAAACTTCAAGATGGAAAAGTAATTAAATTATTGTTAAAAGCGTATTTTTAATTAATTCAATTAAAATAGGCAAATATAAAAGATGTGTTTATTGCTGTAGATGCAGAAGGAGACAACAATGGAGCTATTTCTATTGATGAGTTCTAATCCTTTGTTAGGAGATTAGGTAACCTATTCAATTTTTTTATTATTTGTAATATTCGAAATTATCTTATAAAAGGCATGGAATTAAGCAGACATAGAATTAATGAAATTTTTGCAAACGTTAAAAATAAAAAATAAAAACCAAGTAATCTAGAAAAAACAGATGATTTGACATTAAATGCTGAAGAATTTGAAAAAGCATTTAAGTATGTTAATGATAAGAAGACTTCAATGTCTCTTGAAAAACTAGGAGTATCGCCTGCTTTATTAGCTTTAGCTCTTGGTACTCTTATAGTCATTCTTATACTTCTTTTTGTTTTCATTTTCTTAGGTATTAAAGCTTTTGCAGTAGGAGGAACGTTTGGTTCTATAATTAATTCTATCATTCCAATGGTTGCAGCTGGAGGTGCTTCTGGATCTCAAGAAAACAAAAAAGATAAACTTGAAGAAGAAGAAGTTTCTAGCGCAGTTACTGAAACTCAATCTATTATCCATTCAGAAAATATATGAATCAAATTAATAGAATTAATTGTATTGAAATAAATAAAATTTATATTATTATTTAAAGATAAGCAAATGTATTTACTGTAATTTATTTTAGAATACTTATATGATATATTAAATTTTAATTTGTTAAAATAAATTTATTTCAATTTAAAATTTATAGGTAGTAATTTTTATAATCTTAAAGCATAAACTTTTAAGGTAGTAGCTATTTTTTAAGAAGCAGAATTTAAATATTATTAAGTGGATTACTTAATTGAAATATTTAAGAAGTTTAAAAAAAACTTGCAGTATAAAGCTCCATGCTAAAATAAGTTCATATTAATAAATAATAATAAAAAAAAACCAATTATTTATACTTCATAGCTTTAATTAATTTTTAGATTTTAAATTTCTTTATTATTTTTTAGCATAACTTAAATTAATAATATCCTTTTAAGTAAAAATATTGTTTTAAAATATAAAAATTTAAAGTCTTATTAATTTGGAAAATTATTTAAAATAAAGTTAAATATTAAATACATATTTTACTATTTTTATTATCATAATAATTATATTTTATTTTTCAATTATTTTAAAGGTAATAGAATCTATCTGATTATTTTTAAAAATTGAATTTAAATTTTAAATTAGAGAGATATTACATATAAAAAAGTTTTAAAACATTTATAGTCATTTTAAAAGTATTATTTTTCATTTTATTTTAGGCTTTTGCATTTACTAAATTAATTGTATCATTAAATTCATTTTTTAGGAATAATTTATTTTTAAATACATAAACTTCGTGCTTTTTATAGTCAAATATTAGTTATGGAATATTTAGAGGAAAAAATATAAAATAAGTAAAAGATATTCAAATATTATTTTTATTAGATATTTTTAAAATACTTTTAAAAAAATTACAAATTTCTTTTTATTTGCTAAAAAAATAGTTAAACTAATAAAGAAATTGATAATCACCAATTATAAAAAATTTAAATAAAGGAGAAGTTAATAAAAAATACTCTAAATAAGAAAAGTAGTAAAAATAAAAGATATCCTTTTTAACACTAATAAAAGGAGAATAAAAGCGTCATAAAGAGATTTGAGCTAATCAATTTAAACTCAAATGAATAACATATAATAGAATAAATAACAAAAAATGAATCGAATCTAGGATTAAAATTTAAATCAAACGATTGATAGTAGCATCAATTAATAGCTTCTTAATGTTGAAAAATAAAGCTAAAAAAATGATGATATTAGTAATAATGGCGATAAAAACATAAACTTATATGTAAAATTTGATATTTTTTTATCCACTTAATTTGATTCTTAAAAGAATACTAATTAAATTTACTAAAATCGCTATCACCATTTTTAAGTAAGTCTAAATAATTATATTTTAAATTTTTTAGTTAAGTCAACACGATTCATAGGATAAAGATGTAGAAATGGAAAATTTTCAAGAGGCAAAAAATTAATAATCTAGATAGAATACGTTAAAAATGAAAGATAATTAAACTTTATAGAATGAAAACTAAACTTTAATATCAAAAATAAAAATTTGGTACTAAAATAATAAGATAAAGTTAAAATTATACATAGTACCTACGTTAGTTATTGTGTTTCTAATTTTAATATTAATGCTAATATCTTATTTTATGCTTTAATTTATAAAAGGCTACGTACTATTAGGAAATGGCGAATAAGTTGTTATGAATTTAGAAAGTTGTTCTTTAATGATATATGATTTTTCATTAAAAAGTTAGTTAACATTAGATGTAAACTTTTTATCTACAGGTATTAACATACCTTCTTCAGTAGATTCAGACAAAAATATGTTCTTGACATACACATATCCAAATAATCGCATTTTAAAGCGTCATAGTACTTATTCTTATGTAAGTTAATATAATAATAATAATCACTTTAAATTTACATTAGTTGAATAAGTCGCTAAAAGTTATAAAAATTTTAATACAGTTTTCGTATAAAAATATTAAGTAGACTTTTCATATTTTCTACTTTAAATAATTTAATTTATTAAATATGACTGCTATTTTAATAAAAAAATATAGAGCGAAGAAAATGGAGTTAAAACGCTAAATTTTAATAACAAATTTAGTAGTTATGAATGCGAGATAGTATTATTTGTATATAAACCTACTTAATTTTAATCTTTGAATATTAATTGCGGAGACACTAATTAGTGCAATATTATCATTTATTCTACATAATTAAGTACTGTTTCTATGAATATTAAAGGAATAAATGTTTAAATGAATGCTCCCTATCTAGCAGCTGATGTAATTAAAATACTAAAATTGAAAATATCATAATAAACTTTATTAATTTATTGAAAAGACTTTTAATTATTTGAGTATGAAAGGTACTATTGAAATACCCTTCTTTGTTTTTTAAACTGCAAATATAAATACAAGAGAAGGAGATATTTCTATTTAATCAGCCAGCGATATAGATCTTACATACACTCAAAAAGATCCCTATAACTGCATTTCATCTAAATAAATAACTGATAATACAAATAATATTTTGGATTTATAATCTTACCAGAATAGCATTAAATTTTAAATTGATACAAAGTAATGTCAAGCAGGTAAATATTTATATAATTATAAAATATAAATATAATTTCAAATTCAAATTTTATGTATTTTAATATAGTTTATCCATGGGGCCTACCTCAAGATTAATAAAAATATGAAAATGTGATTGAATATAGATGTTATAGTAATCATGTTTTTTTAAAGAATACAGGCTTGAGAACTTCAAAATTAACAGCTTCTAATTCTTACGGGAATATTTTTGTAAATGTTATTCCTGCATAAGGGTCGCACGTAGAGATTTCATCATAAAATTATTAAATTCTATTTAATAAGGCTAGTAAAACTGAAAATCAAGATAATAATAAAAACATAGACTACATTAACTTTTCTAATTTGGATCAAATCAATTTGTTAAATTAGACTAAAGAGGCATCAAATCCTAATATATATGACCCAATATTTGTCTTTGACATAGGTCCAAAATTTACAAGATCAGCAACATTCTAATAAATTTAAGTAAAATAAAGATACTTTTAATTTGCTTTTTGCTTTTTTGATATGAAAATTTGAAATAGATTTTTTAAAATTTATAATATTATTTTTACATATAAATAGTTTTCATATAATCCAGCATATACTTACATGAAGCCATATTGGTTAGGAGTACTTACTTTGACCATGATGACAACAGAAAACTATTCTGGTTAATATACTCTATCTCCTGGATTCTGTCCATATGTTCCAGAGCTTTCATTAGAGAAAATATAGAATACATAACATTTAATATCCACGTTTATGAAATCAAATTCAGCACCATAATAATCCTTAACAACTAATGCATGGCAGTCAAATGTGGATTATCCAAATTCTAAATTTGGATATGATAAAAATTTCTATGGGTTCAGAGACATCAATTTAAACAGGAATGATTATGAAAAATGGATAGGTGTCAATCTTGATTAATCGAAAATTTATAATGTTAAAAATTATGACTATTCAAATAATAGTAATAAAATTAAAAAATATACCATATTAATATTTTTATCATAAATTAAATAAATTTAGGATATTTATTTGCTGCTATTGTAGTTAGCGGTATCCTTTCACTTTTCTTAGGTTCTGTTTTGCTATTTACTTTAGTCTTTGTGATTTATAAAAATTATACTTTTGCTTTAAATAACACTCAAATTATACATAAATATGCATAATTACAAAAATCATTAGCAGGTGAAATAGATGAATCCACATTAGATATTCATAAAAGGCGTTTTTATCATAAATACAAGGTTTATTTGTTATTTTAAATTACAGGAGATTTTTATTTAATTTTAAAATTTATAAAAACTAGGAAGAATAGTCAATCATTAACGAATAAAATAAAAAATCTGAGTAAAAAAATGAAGAAAATCTTGCAAATTAGGAATAAGGAAGTATTTCTTTATTCAATACTAAAATTATTTGTAATTTATTTAAGTAATTTATCTTTGCGCCTCCTCATTTAAGTGCCCTGATTGACTATTCAGTGCTTGTTTTACTAAAATCCTAACAAAACTCAATTGAGTAGTTTTACAAACTACTTTTTAGGTCTAAAAAATTGAAAGAATTAAAAGAGGATGAAGATGAAGAAATTCATAGCTTGGAAAAGGATTAATTGCAGGGAAACGAAATGAAATAGCTTTATGAACAATTCTGTTATCTAAATCAATATTTAGAAAGAAAATTTGATGATGAAGAAAATTTGAAGTTTTTATAAGATATGGGTTTCAAAATTGTTGCTAGACTTAATGCTTAGACTTAATATTTTGCATATATTAAATATAATGGCATTGTAACTTCTATCTCAGAGTAACCAAATAAGACTTCTATAGATCTATTTATATCAAGTTGTTGTAATCTCACAAAATTTGATACTGATCGGATTGAATCTTCAGAATTAGAAAGCTATTATATAGTAACAAAAATATTTATTGTATATTCATTTATAAATTTATTCTATTATAATTTTAAATTAAAGGAATTTTGCACTATCAATCATATGCAAAAACTTTAATTAAATGAAGGCTCTTTAATGAGAGATTATGGAATATCTACTATTTATTTACCTCAGTAATGGGTTGAGAGAGACGAAAGATATGATATAGAAATGAAATAAGTGAAATATTTCATTGATAAAAAAAGAGTGCAAAACTACTTTAAGATATTATTAGCTAAAGATAGTACTTTATTGAAAGTACTGTTTGATACAGAAGAATTCAAATAAGCTTAAGAGGATATGTAACAGGCTACAAGAACATGGTAATCTGATATTTTAACTACCTTATTTCATGCTTTTGCTCTAGGCTTTATTGGATTTTCCTTTACAATTCTAGCTATTTTTATTAGAGTTTTACAATCTCCATACTCTCTTATTTCTCCTATGAGATTAATTTACCTAGACACAATCACTTATTATCCAACTTCTATCCCTGTTAAGCTTATGGGAGATAATTGGATTGTCTAGGGTATTGCAATTATCACTCTGATTTTTTGGATTTTTTCATTTTGTGATTTGATTTATTACTATGTAAGAATGGATTTCCCTAAAGAGTTATATTTCAACAAACACAAATTAGGAAAGGGTAAAGTAAGAAATTTTTTAACATTTTTGATGTGGATGATTGTTCTTCTCTCATTTTTAACTTTTACTGTATATTTTTCATTAGTTGCTATTTGGTTGATGCTCAGTGCTATCATCAATCCTAATGCCTTCTTACCATATGCCACATCAGCAGCAACATTTGTTACACTTGTAACAAAAAAATACAGGTAATTTCATTTCAAAAATAAAATTTTAAATAATTAATTTTTTTAAATATAAGGGAATTCAAAGAAATTTCTTAAAATGGCTTTAAAATTATTTCAGATTATATACAGAAAATAGCATCACATTAATTCTAAGAATTATTCAAAAAAATGGATATTCAAGATAATTTAGCAAATTTAGTACCTGTTGACACTTTAAGAGATATAACGGCTGAAGCATCTAAACTTGGAATTATTGACCCATCAACTTCAGAAAACCTTTAAAATAATCTTGAGATCATGATAAGAGATCCTTCAATAGCTACTAAATTAGGTCAAGATTTTATTAAAATATCATAAGATCCCCATGCATTCGCATAGCAGATGGCATAAAAGCTGGAAGAAAAAGCAAAAGCTTTAATTCAGCAATAAGTAGAAAAAAAAAACCTAATTTATAAAATAAGTAAATTAATTTTTTCTATAATATAGGTAAGTACAATTGATAAGGATATCAGTAATGAATTAGTCAATCTAATATGGTGTCTTTTGAAAAACCAAAAGGAGGAACTTAAGAGCACAATTAATTCATTTGTAAATGCTTTAGTCAATACATTTTAAAAGAAATAGGGCAAATAGTCAATTAAAAGTATTGGTTTTATCAATTTGAAAGGTCCTGTTTTCGATTTTATTTGGGAATTTGCCTTCCCTGTAGAAAATTTTAAAGGAAATTACTAAGATCATTTAATTAATATCTTTTGTGTTGCACTGGCAAATATAATCAATGTTTGGAATAAAGATCTCAAAAATATATTAGTCAACATACCAAACGATAATATTAAAGAAAAAGTAGACAATGAAAATTATAAGTCTCAATCAGAAAAGAAAGATGAGTTATTCTTGTTGAAAGAAAAGCTTATGAAGGACTAGGAAAAAGCTGAATCTATATTACAAGCTGATGATGGATTAGAAGAAGAATTAGAGGCAGAAATCACATCAGAAGAAGCTATTATTAATGCAAATAAAAATATTATTTTTTCTGCTATATAAATATGTCGTTCTATCTAATCAAGTAATGGTGAAGTAAAAAGCTAAATTTAATAATAATGCAAATAAAACTTTAAATAATTTTATATAAATAGGTTATTTTGAATTAAATATTGAATCTTATGTAAAATGGGAGTAAGCTTCCTGGATTTGAAATTCTCAATTAAGTAAAGAAATACTAAGACATATTTAAAATAGGTTATGCTATTTTCAAAAATGATAAAAAAATAGATTTTGAGGATATAAATAAAGCTTTTAAATGTTTTGTAAAGAATACTGGATTAGAAGATAAAATAAAAGAGATTGTAAGTATTGGTATTTTAGATATGTTACAAATTGTTGAGGTTATAATTTAAAGCTTTAAAGGTTAAACTAAACTAACATAAGGCAATTCTATTTAGAAAGTAATTTAAAGTCTATTAAGTTCAATTAAATTTGCAGAGAATAAAAGAATGATAAGAAAAAAAGAAATTAAAGAAGCTAGTGAAATAAAAACATAAGATGAATGCTTAAAAATGAAATAGGATGTTATTTAAAGCTTAAACGAAGCCAAAACAGCTAAAAGTGAGTTAAAACAACAAATGGTTAAAGCTAAGCAAAACGAAGAATAATATCTATAAAAAATTCAAAACAGTTTTGTTTATTTAATTTATTATTTAAATGAACTCTAGTAATATTAACTTAATGAGAGTATATATTCCTAAAAAGAAAATGTTCAGTATTATTAAAATATTATTGAAGATATTTAATATGATATTGAAAAAACAAGTCAAAAATTAAAGAAAGAAAAAGAAAAACTGGAAAAAATATTTGGAGATTTAATAAAAGAATAAAATGATATACAATAAAAATAAAAAATAGGGCGTAACGATACGATTATTAAAATCTTATCAGACTTACGAATTTAAAAATAGTAAGAAATTGAGTAGTTTTAAATAAAGTTAAAAAAAATCGAGGAAAAAATAGATAAAAATAATTAGCAAATTGAAAATTAAAATGATCATATTTATTCATTAAATTACAAAGAAGAAGAAGAAAAAATTGATGACTATGATGACAATAATAATAATAATGATGTTTATGATTATAATAACAATAATGAAGATTAAGACGATGACGATGATGATAATAAGGATCATTATGATTATTATAATGATGATTACTATAATGATAATTATGATTATGATGATGATGATAATTATAATTTTAGTGTAGAAGATACCCAAGAACTTAATTCATCTTATAATAACCAAAATAATTAAATGTTATTTTAAGGCAATGAAAAGAATTTCAATTAATCTTTTGGTAATTTATTTTCTTCAAACATAAAATTAATTTTAATTACTTAAATATTTTTTATAAAAATAATTAAGAGCTGGAAATTGATCATTTAAAAACAAATTAACAGTTAGAAAATAAAAAAAGGGAAATTGAAAAATAATTAAAGATAAAAAATGATATAATTAAATTTGTTTAAAAATGTATTGAAAGAATCAAAGAAATTGCTGATTATGAAGATATAAGTGTGAAAATTGATTTTGAATATAATTTTAAAAAATAAGGTTATAAACCTACTTTGAGTTAAGATGAAAAAATATTTTAGAAAATTCAAGAAGATTTTATTGAACTTAACGAATTTACTACAGAATTTTAAAATCAATTATAGGAATATGAAAAAAAAACAAATGAAATTTAGAAAAATATTAAAGAACAGGATAATATTGATTATTAGTTAAAATAAATCAAAGATAAAAAAAAATGGTTGGCTAATGCTCAAGCTTAGATAGAAGAATATAAAGCTTGTTAAATGGCATTTAATAAAATCTAATAAGATAGAATTGTCCTACATAAATAAATGAAAGATAATAAAGGTAAGTAAAAATATTAATTTAATAGTTTTTTGCATTTAATTTTTTTTTAATTTAAGATAAAATAAGCTATTATAAAAAATATATTGACAGTTTGGTCACTTAATTAAAAAAATTGGAATAAAGTGAAATAAAGAAAAATTATGAAACAGATAATAATTTTGAAAATGATAGAGAATTAAAATCTAGCAATTACGCATAATAGAAAGAGGATAAAGATAATTTGCTATCATCAGCAATTACAGTTATGCTTAATCTATTTAATGGTTCAATAGCGAATTTATCAACTGATTTGATTAAAGATCTTAGTGCATTCTTTAAATTAGTTTCTCAAAACGAATAAGTTTAAAACAAAGATATGTTTGTGTTTTTGCATAAATATATTCAAGATTAAGCATAAAATCAGAAAGGAAAATAGTAAAAAAAAGAAAGTAATATGATAAACAAATTTTAAAGTATTTTAAGCTTAGTTGATATACTTTTGAATGATTCAAAAATAGAAGCTAGTAAAATAATTTAAAATGGTAAAGAACACCACTTAGAGAGCTATGTTGCTTAATCATTATAGATATTTTTTTTAAGTAAATTTGAAGGATTTGTTAAATAAAAAGATATAGACAAATACTTAAAAGGTTCAGATTTACTTACTCTAATTTCTAAAGCTATGAAGCTAAAAGAAAATATCATTTTAGGATTTATGGAAATTTTATTAGGATACAAGACTAGTAAAGATATTTATTCATTTGTCAGTTTTGCAGCATCATTAAATAAGGTAATAGTTAGTTTAATTTATTGATAACTTTGTTATCTAAGAAATTATTCAAAATTATTCAAAGAAGAAAAATAAATTATTTTTAATTCAATAGATAAAAGAAAATAATGTTAATGCATTTATTCATCTCTTTAACCTTTATTCTTCGAAAAATCCGAGTGAATTGTTCGATGCTCTAACTTTCTTTAGTGTTGCAGATAATGATGAGAAGTATAGTGTTAAAGAACTCGTTTTGGTGATACTATACCTGAGAGAATAATTACATTATAGGGATGTTTAAGAAATTATTAGCAAAATGTTATAAATATAAATTAAAAATGATGATACAAAATTAGAAAAAAATAAATAATAAATCAAAGAGAAAATAAAAGAGAAAATAAAATTTAAATAGTTACCAAGCTATTTGGAGAAGATATTACAAATAGAAATAAAAGGATACTTGTAAGCAAATTCTCTTTATAAAGATTTCAAAGGTTTTAATAGAAATTTTGATGTTTTACTGGAATAAGCGGACTTTAATTTTTTAAAGAAGCTCTTATAGATCAGAAATATACCTCGAATTGAAGATCCTACTTAAAATACAATTGTGAAGAACTGTATTACTGATATATCAGATATGTTAAATATAGATTACTAATCTGTTGAGTTATTCATTAATTTGCTTACTTCTTCAAAATCAAATAAATTAAAATAAGCTTTAGATATCTTATAAATATTAAAGATCAATCCTAAGAGTAATTAAAATAATATTAACAGCTTTGTTGATTTTACTTCTTCTATTTTAGAAAAAATAGAATAAAAAAATTAAAATATCACTAATATCTCGAAAAATATTTTTTCAGATAATCTACCTAATTGCTTGTTAAGAAAAATTCTTTATCATGAAGGAATTCCAATTACATATGCTGATTGCTTAGAGTTATTTAATATTTATAGCAATAAAAATATTCCAAAATCAATAAAGAATTTATTAGATTTTAGATATGGTATGACTGGAAATAGGAAAAGAGATATCTATAAATTTTTATATCCTTTCTAAAAAGAGGAA